>JADNRX010000113.1:0-147830 GCA_015501595.1 Hymenopellis radicata | reverse complement strand
CCAGAGCAATGAATCCGGCTGAGAGCCAGAGGTTCCTGGTCCAGTCGTCGTCGATCTCATCAACGCAAGAATATAAGGAGTTAGCGTACAGACGGCAGCCCATCGCGTAGCCAAAGTGCATTCATCGACGCGAAGCCAAGCATTAGATACAACGTGTCGACAACTATTGTCGGCGAAGGACGGCGTGAAAGGGAGCGGCGTTGAATTGTGTGCCGCAACTGGGTATTCTATCGAAGGTATGGAAGAATATTCAGTCAATACTCAAGCAGAAACAGACTTACAGACGAGAAGGAACAAATCAACCTGCATCAACTAGCGAACCCCGATTAGTAAACTCCATGAAAGCAGCGTTGATACATTCATTCGCATGGCGGCGAATCCGTGATGTGGCGTCCTAGATCTAGAGGACGAATCAAGCACTTTAGGAGCGCCGTCTGTGTCGTCCAGGGAAACGCGAGCAGTCGAAGAATCCGGACTATCTCGTTTATTAAATCCGGACCATCTCGTTATTAAATCCGGACCATTTCGTGGTCTGGTTGTAAAGGCCGGTTGACGAAGGCTCGAATGAAACAGCACTACAACCGAAGTAGGTAGAACGACAACGAGAAGAAAGATGGAGACTTACAGCGCGGCCATATGGAGTAGCAGACTCGACGTTTTATGAGTGGGACGGTAAAGTCGCGTCTTGGGTGCCGTCGAAGACGACTGTGACAAATGTCAGACTAGTAGCGACGAAAAGGTGACAAATGGCGCGCAGTAGCGAAGGCGTTATTGCAGACAATCTGTGCAGTCTAGTAAGTAAATGAGGTGGGGTGGGCGACAATAACGCACCAGCGCCGTGCTCAGCAGCACCAAAAATGGGAGAACGGGCTCCTTCGACGACCTACACGCGCCAATGTCAACTGAAAGGGCGCTTGTGGGCGTAAATCCCAAGACGGCAGTACAGTGAGCCTCTGCTACCGTCGAGTAGCACGCTGTCCGGTAATCCGTAGCCGGTTATCCGGCTGTCCGGAGAGCTCAATATTTCACGTAGGAGGAAAGCCTATAAAAATTTAGGGTTTCAGATGAAAATTAGGCTGTAAGAAACTTGCTAGAATTCCTGTGTTTTAGCAGCATCTCTCACCTGATGAAAATGTGCAGAAAACACAGGATTTGCGCATGATTGTGTTATTTGACGAAAAGGCTGTCAAAAGCCGACATTTTGGGTCTGATTCAGGAGCCCTGAAAGGAGTAAGAAAGTCCATATTTCAACCAGATCTTGTCTCAAGCATCATGTGGGTAAAACACAGAGTTTTTTGTGGAAATCTTCAGAATCACGCGCTGCTGAAAACCCCGAGTTTTACCTCGGTTTTCCCATTGCAGCCAATGGTGCCGAAACGCCGAGTTTGCCGGGCATTTCAGGCAGCCCGAAACGGAGGGACAACCTTGCTTTTTGAGTCTGTCTCTGCTTACTTTTGTGAGGTGAATAATCCTATATATTCAGCAGATTTTTACAGAGTTTTCAGTAGTGCTAACCCGACCCATTCTCCGTAGTGTGATCTGGCAGTAACTGACTATATTGCTTTAGCTGGGTAGATGTCACATACGGCTGACGGATCTGTCCGGATTGAAACGGAGTATTGGAAGCCATACGTCGTCGTTCGTCCATGCATTCAAGAAACTTCGGTGACCAGTACAAGCAGTAATTAAACCAGGTCATCAAGACAACACAGATGAATGTCAGCATGAGGCGATGAGCAGCACTAAAAGCAATGAACACCTCGCCCTCCATGCCTTCCTAAGCGCCATTCCGCCGTTTTTAAATGTGCGTTGTATTCAGTACGTCGTTGACATATAATGGTCCTACAACCTTGGAGAACGTCGCGAAGCCAGGATTGATGAGGGTTGTCATCTATGATCTGACCGGGACATCGAGTACCGTCAGGGAACGCGCCAGCCCGTCTTAGTGTAAGCGCGATACACATCCGACGAGAGTGTCAATTCCCCGGGTATGCAAGACGGAGTGTATCGTGTGCCTTTAAAGAAGCCGTTTAGTTTCGTATCACAACGTAAAGAACGTCGCGCTACCTCTGAGTCCTAATTTCACCAGGCTCCCGATTGAATTCGTAGCACGCCCAATAGGAACACATATAAACATAGCACCAGCGACTCGGCATCAGTGACACGGTTTATGGATTTTACAAGCCATGAACTCACCGTCAGTGTACATTCAACAAACAGGAATCACTTACCACTCGAGCGTTCAGAAACTCCCGCACAGCCGCAGGGTCGTCCCATAACCGTTGTGACAGCCGAGATATTCTATGCGATAGTGATAAAAAAGCCAAGCTCAGATTCTCGTGAAGAGTCTGTAGGTCGTCATCATCCTCTGCCGGCGGTCCAACTGTGGGAACAAAGAACGAACCCCCGACATCTTGTTCCAACACAGGAGCTAGTCGAGGCATTATAAGCGGCGTGGTGGCCTTGGCCTGGGGTTACGACCGGATGAGGTGGGCGAAGAGTATAGACGCTAGGTGTGTACTGTGGTCAGTCTGGGGGGTTACCGAGGTAGCCATGCTTGACTAGTGTCTCGTTCGAATATTGTGAGGGCTCCGACGTTGGAGTCGGTTTATGGGAGAACATAAGCTGGCGACGTTCTACCTAGATGTGAGCATTCTTAAGACCCGAAGAGAAACTGGACATTGACTGGACACATACCGAAAAAAATCAATACATTGGACAAGAAATGGATGCTCGGCCTGTTCAGTAAGCGGAGGCGGCGGTCCAGTATTCTTCCAGCATAGATAAGCGTCCGCGAGAATGGGAATCTGCTGCTTCCATGCACGATCCTGCTGAAGAAGACGCTCGCGCCGGGCGCGTAAATCAACTTTGGGTTTCCTGCATTGAAACTTGAAGGGCAACTTCAAGAGAGAAGGCTGGACGTCACGGTACCTTTTGAGTATCTGCGCCTCTGCCTGCTCTGGTGTCTCCTCGTCAGAATTGGACTCCACGCCGCTACCACCGGCGGCTAGCATAGTCCATTTCAAGAACTGATGTATTATTGGGGCCTCCATCAATTCTCGCTGCTCGGACGTTAAGCCTGTCGGTACGGAGATTAGAGGCTGACGCGACGTGATGTATAGGTGGACGATACCAGAGGCGTAGGCCCGTCGACTGCGCTCTTCATCGCGCAGTTGCTTGCCGGTCTTATTGAGAGGTAGCCTTTCTGGCTTCTGTGAAAGGACGATGGAAGCACTTTCTCGAGGGCCACATATTCCGGTCTTTGTGTTGAGGCTCTGGGTAACAGTAACGTGTATTGAACGTGTCCAATAATTATAAAGGCTTCGGCGAATCAGTTGATCGGTTGATGACCCAACGAGGACCCTTTGTCAACAACTAAGTACTTGCCTACGATGAATGGCCATTTAAAAGTCGTTGACTGCGACCAGTTCACTTATATTGCCCTTACGCGGGACGCTTCCCCCGGCTAATACTCTCACAATGCGTTGCTACTCCAAGAAAGTCGCTCATGACAACGCGGAGTACAGGCCGCCTTACGCTCTTACAACATCTGCCACCACGTCACCCCCGCGGGTGTCTCCCCGTCGTCGAGCGCCGCCTGCACACGCGGTGGCTAATTCGCCACCCATTTCTCCGGGTCTGAAGATCAGAAAGCAATCTGCGCTGGCGCAGAATCCCTCGTCCCAACTGCAAGACGCAGAAGAGCCACTGGCAGCAGCGGACACAGACGACCTTTCGTCGGAAATTTTCCAACTTAGAAAGGAGATCTTCGTAAGCGCTTCACTTCATGGAACCATAAAAACGCTAACGAAGCCTTGTAACAGCGTGCGACAAGGATATTAAATGATTTTGCTGCCCTAGAACAGACAGCTAACAGCTGTCCCCGCTGCGATAAAGTTTCATGGCAGCCGTTAGTGTAAGCATAGCTAGCTTTCTTATGATCTCTCATTTGCTCATAGTTCCTCAGCTTATCCTGCGGACACGACATTTGTACACCTTGTCTGCTCGAACTCCAGAAGAAATGTATGCGGACGCAGCACCGCCGCATTAAATGCCCTGTCACCAGTTGCCAGTCGGTTATTTTACGCCCTCCTATCGTATGCTTCGACTTGCAGGATCGGGTGCATACCATGGCACAGGACCTTGGACTTACAATCCCGGAGCCCTTGCACCCTACCTGGACGGTGTTTCCCGAGCCTCCATATTAAATGTAACTTACATTACCATAGGTAGTGTACTTAGAATAATCATTAATTCAGACGCCAAATTCCCCTTTTCCAAAAATCAACACTTGATGAGATACTATTACTACATTTAGGACAACCCCCGCAGGTTCGCGCCCTCAAAGTGTCTCACCCCAGCGCACATCTTCAGACTGTCTCCACCCCCCCCCCCCCGGGGCGCGTCCTCGGACGGTCATCCCCAGGTGCACGTCTTCAACCTCCTCCCCAGCGCAGCTCTTCAATCGTGGGCGCACCTCCTCAACCATCTCCCGTGGGCACATCGTCCCAGCCATCTTCCCCTGTGGGCGCACTTCTTCGAGCTTTGTAGTGGGGGTGCAGCATTGGAGCGGTCTTCTCTTCACGGGTGGGTGTTGTCTCACGATGACGGGTCAGTGTATATGATAGCATTCCTATAAACAAGTGTTTCATTAGTAAAGGTTAGCGTTGAGAACAGACCACGTACCAAGTGTCTAGGTAACAAAATGTAACATTATAACGTAAATGCAAAGTATCCAGTGTGAGGTACGGTATCAGCGTATGCGGCACGCGTATCGACGAGTCCGTTCTTTGGGGCCCTAACAAACATGTTAGTCAAGGACATCGACCCCTGGAGGGACAGCATACCTCAACGCGTACACTCTCGCACGAGCAACGACACGACTTGCTAGGTGACAGTTAGCAAGGTTTAATCAACCCCACGAACAAAGACAACTAACTCGACGGGGGATGCACGGCTAAGGACCGCAATCGCGAGCGTAGTACGCCGTCCCTCTGGGGCGTCTCTGGATATGGGCTTTGTGTACGTCTGTGCGTGGGCAGGATCAAGATCGGAATATGTTTCAAGATTGAAGTGAGCATTTCGGCGTCGTGATCTATTTGAAAGGAGCCGTCAACACTAAAGACCTCCACGCTTGTGGAGCATCGTTGTGACCACGAACGAGCGACGCGCCGATTTTCCAAGTAGTGAGTATGCTGGTCGTTGGGCTAGGGAGCCCAGGCAAGGCAGGACAGGGAGATTGAGGGTTATCGCGGGTGCAGGGGTCCGATGTAGTGCACAGCCACAAGCGCTTTCGTTCCACCACCATCTACACTCTCGTGTCAGGACGCGCTAGTCCATCGTCGACATCCGTATCGAGTCTCGTTGTCCATGCGCACACATCGCCGTCGCTGGGACAGAGGTTCAAGAGACGCGTAGTCAAGTCGTAGTTCACCGGCGCGCAGCCAAATGAGAGATCCAAGGTCAATGTAACCTGTACTTGACGATCAAGTCAAGAAAAGGAGAAGACACGAAAGGAAAGACCTACATTCAAAGCGTGAGGCGGCGCTGACCGCTGCTATATGGCAGTGAAGGCCTACATACCACTGAAAGTCAGTCGCGAAGAGCTAAATGAGTACAAGATTTGGAGAGTAATAGTCGGCGGCAATCGTCTGGTGCATCAAGATTCAATAAGACAATGAAAACAAGCATGAGGATTCGACTGAAGCCAAGACCCCGCTTCAGCGCCCCGACGCCATATTCCACTTCAACACATACATGTAACCCCGGTTCCCATAATTATACCCTTCGCTTGACAAATCCAGCGCATGCAGATGCGGCGCAAGCTACTGGACCACGCCCAGGAGCAACGTCTCCCGCTTCATGTCTCCTCCTTGGAACACCGCAGATCTCTCGGGATGTGGTCGACGATGTCCAGTTTGTGTACGAGCATCGCCGAGGTGCGATCCCGAGCGAACAGGACGTGTAAGCACGAGCCCTTAGTGATCTTATCCGACAGGTGTCTTGACCAGTCAAACACGCCTGTACAAAATCGCACGCGGCGACCGCGCCGGGCACAGCACCGATAACTTGAAGCCGGATTCGCGTCCCGAAGACATGCGGGAGCGCCGTTCCGTTCGAAGTAGTCGATCAGCGTGCGCGAGTTGGGCCCGATCTCGCCATAGTATACAGTCTGGCCCCCAGGGCTTGCCCAAGGGCGAGGAAAAGAAGCCGATCGAAAGATTGGAAGAGAATAGGGAGGGTTGATGAATCGTGCATAAGATGGCTTGTCCATACTTACCAAGGAGAGTGCAGATAGACCAAGGAGAGTGCAGATAGACCAGGTGGTTTGACTGTTGAACACGTTGGGTGTAATGCATAGAATACCACTGGCGACAATGCTTACCTGTCCAGACCAGACGTAGGGTTCATCCAAGAAGAGCAAAAGCTGAGGCTTCGCGGCCAGTTCGACACCAATGGTAAGACGCTTGTGCTGTTCGACGTTAAGACCTAGCGGAAATACGTCAGCATTCTAAAATCAATAATCTCTTCGAAGAAAGACTCACCTTCGCCGGGTATACCAACAACCGCATCAGTATATGCCTCCATCTCCAACAGTCAAATAACTTCGTGAACATAATCGACCTTCTCCTTGTTCGGGATATCATGCAGCTGACGCAGCCTCGCACTAAACTGCTTCCCGGACAGTTGACGTCTGCAGATCTATGCAAATCCTGCTGCTGCACATACCCGGTCTTGCGCTGGAATGAATTGTCACACGGATTACCGTCGACAAGTATGGAGCCAGACACGACACGGTAAAACGACTCGCAAATACGCCGAGGAGGGTAATCTTGCCAGCACCGGAAGCGCCCTACGAAAGAGATCGACATCAACGACGACGAAAGGGAAATGTTCAAGAACATACCAGAGCAGTCAGTGTCCCAGGCTCGATCCAGCATTAACATGATCCAGGAGACGACGCGGCTCGCTCTTGAGCTTGATATCGTAGTACACGTCCTCGTGGAAAATGGTGGTCTGCTTCTGCCTAAGATTCAGAGAAAAGACAGCTTGATATGGTGTCGATGTCGAGCGGGCCGTGGAACACTTGCAGCAGCTGCACAGCTGCATGCAGGAAGTTGAACGGGCCCATATATATGCAGGGTCTGCTCCAGCAAGGCTCGGCTTTTGCAGCTACAGCTCCGTGCCCGTTTGTTCGACAATCTACTGAAAGAGCCTCCGGGTCCATCATCGGATTTCGCTCGCCGCTGGCCGCTGCATCGTCCCGAATCCCGCGCTGGATATTGTCAAGGATGCTGGTGGAAGGTGAAGTGAAGGCTGAGTGAAGGGCAAAGCAAAGCGATGGAGACCTCGACGCGTACCATTCACGGTTCCGTGTCCACCTAAGCTGTTGGGAGCTCTCATCATAAGGGAAGATAGTGTCATGAAAACGCACCGCCAGTCATACTGCGCTTTGCGCAGACAGGCGGGGCTTGGGTCGCCAAAATTTGTTGACCATGCGCGAATCTGTCCGTATTGCGCTTCAATCCCTCGGGCCAGTTTGTCTCTCTGTCAACCGCGGGCTGGTTCAGCGCCCGACTCGTCTGACCATCGCAGCGATGACGTTACGCCTATGGAACGCCTGGAGTACGGATTCCCGCTAAGTACTCTCTGGCATTATGCATTGCAAGCGACTCACATGGTTATGCGTACCCACTACGGACATAGTCCGGTGCAAGATCCCACATGTCTCCAAGCCCACAAGGACTGGCTTAACCGAACCTGGGATGCCAGCAAGCCAAACTACGCAGCCTCAAAGTCACCCATCCGACATTCGCTGATTGCTCGAATACTATATATTATTACATATGTCAGTTACGATGCTCAAAGTAAAAGATTGTTCTCACTAAGTCACTTCGTTGTAGGATTCGAAAAAAAGGCGAACATGGAATACTTCGCGACAGTGGGAACCAACGCTCGACGAATTAAAATCTCTCGTCACGGATATTGCTGAGAACGATGCTGCAGATCAGGCCAAGAAAAGGAAAGATGACTGGGCTGCTCACGACGCATTCTTCATTCGTGATGCATTGGACGCGTCCTGAGGGTGATGAAGTTCTGGTGCCTTGGATTCCGTGGCGCAGGGCAACATAATTACGCCAGAGAGTGCGCAGAAGTCTTGCTACAGTGGAAGTACGAGACCACAGCGGAGCTTCGCAAGATTTTAGAACGAAGCTGGTTTAAATTTTTCAACCGATAGGGTTTGGCGGGGCGATGGATGATCTCTACATGGAACACATCGGTTCCCGGTTCGAACGGGGGCTTGCTCCGAACCTATTTCTCCTCTGTGAGGATTGTCTTCCCTCCTACTAGAGCAGGTACCCAGGCTAAAAAGTTCAGCTGTTCTCACAGAGGCTAGAGGAGAAATACGTTCGTCGATCTGTTGTTCCCTGTTTGTACTCGGTGGGATCGGCCCGATTAAGAGCGGCGATGAGCGGGCGATGAGTTTTTATTAGAGGTACTAACCCCCAGCCATCATGACGACGAGCCTGACTTCATTCTGGATGACGATCAGCTCATCCAGAAGGCATGTCTGTGAATACCATCGAGTAAGTGCTTCGCTCATCTCACTTTCCTGCACTTGCTTCTTCGATTTATCCAAGTCCTTATATAGCTAAGTGTAATCACGGTCAGCTGCTGTAGTTCGCATACCTTCATGCAATCTGGCGTTTCACAGAGTGCACCAAAACCCTTCAACTCAGCAATCCCTTCGTGGAGGTATTGACCTACAACCTGCTTGGCGCGGCCGATAACGATGTCAACAAGACTTTGAGGACCACGTAACATTAGACGCCACACTCATCGCCAGATAACTAGGACAATAGGCAATGTTCTTTGTTTCGTTGTAACAAGTAGTTAATATTGATTCCTAGACGGGCGGTGAATATACTAGACGTCTCCGCCCACTGAGGCCCACTGGGTGGGTTGACACAAGCCTTTTGTTGCTTACATCCATCCCTCATCTTCGACATCTTCTTTCCCCGGGCTTCCTTTGGCAGCGCTACAATAGCGTACGATCAAGTGATTCTGGATCCTCGTTCGACGGAATAACTTCTTTCGACGGGGACTCCTGCTGGTTCCATTTCTACATTGGGGTGAGGAAGTTTACGTGGTGACTCGATGGGAGACGCTGCCTAACGTCATGCGGTCTGACGCTGGTGTTTGTCCGCTCGATGAGATTTTAATTCGGGCTGGCGTGCGTAGAGTACGTTCCAATTCTATTTCTTCCTCCACGTCAACTCATATCCCTCCAAGATCTACTTACATCTCATATTGGCCAAGATATTCGGCCTCGTTAGACTTGGAATGGAACAAGTTTTTCCCAAAAACTAACTTTCGTGCGGCGTGTCCAGTTCAGGAAATGCGGCGCCCAAAGCCAAACGAATAGTCTGGGAATGAGGACGTCTTTCCTCCCAGAGATCTGGATCTGGTTCGAACGAGTTGGGACAGACCCTCGCGTAGTTTTTGCTTCCCTTCTTCCACGTCTGGTCTCCTCTTTCTCCCACTAGTACCGCTGTGATGCTCGGGCTGTCGGGCTTCTGGTCATTGTCACTGTACCGTCGCTGAATCTCATCAAGATTCCAAGCTCATCGTATCCCGGTATCCGCCATGGTAAATTGCTTCTACCGATTATGTTGGACTGTTCACTCATCGTTAATTAGTGCACTCTGCTCGATGGTCTCAACATCGCCTTGGACTCGATCGGCGTGATGGCAATGTACACGATATTCGGCGCATTGGCCAGCGCCCTCGTGGCGGATGACGTTACATTCCTTTTCCTTGTTCTTAGACTGTTCAACAGTTCAACTTTTCTTGAAGACAACGAAGGGGTGATGCAGGCCTACCTGTACCCGCAGATATGTTCATTAGCCTTACGGTGAGTTTAGGGATGATTATAGCGTTGCGCAATACGAGGCCGATTTCGATGGGCGGGCCTGCATCTTTCTGTTGATGTATGTTCTTCTCGTTTTCTTTGCGTTTCCTTGAACACTGAGTTTCGTTACCGCATCTCAGGCTAGAGATCACCACGAGTCGCATGAGTCTGGAGAGTACTCGCGAATCAACTCGGACTCGCAGGGTCAAATACTCGACTCGACTCGACTCGTGAGTCAGGGGGACTCGAGTCAGGCGAGAGTCATGAACAGCCTAAGGCTAATATCTGACTCGTGTCCTGACTCGTGTTGACTCGTGCATGAACACATGAATCACTGAAAATACCTGCTAAATAGCTTAAATAAGGTTTAACTACAGCAATATACTACATGAGTCTGGAGAGTACTCGCGAATCAACTCGGACTCGCAGGGTCAAATACTCGACTCGACTCGACTCGTGAGTCAGGGGGACTTGAGTTATGCGCGAGTCATGAACAGCCTTTGACCCCCATGAGTACTCGCCGCATGAGTCACGAATCGACTCGAGTCAGGACTCGTGGTGATCTCTATCTCAGGCCGTCTTATCTTCACCATTTCCCCCCCGAGTCGACTGACTCGTTGCCCTTCAAGCATTTGACGATTCGCGTTTACGGCGCCGATGGCTTCGCCATAGGCTGCGTGGAGTGGGCTGGACCATAGAGCGGAAGGTCGAAGCGATGGGTGGACAAGGAGGAGACGGTCAATCAGTACCGTTGGGCGTGGGTGATCCAGGGAGTATATGCAGAGAGTCTGGATCGAGATGAGTGTATACACCCTGGCAGTTCCTGTGCCGTATCCAGGTAAGTATTGGATTCTCTTTCTCTCTCTTTAGCACTTTCTGATTGAATCCAATCCTTTTAAATGCCTAAACACGCATGTTTACATTCCAGTAGTCGTTCTATTTGTTGTCATTGTTTACAGTTCGGAATCTGATATCACCTCTAGTCTTATCATATCGCTATGCTTGAGAAATTTAAAGAATTCCTGAGCGAAGTGCGCTCGGTATCCCCCTGCAGATCGTGCAGACTTGGCAAGCTGAGTACTAGTAAATGTAGCTGAGCCATCATACGGGCATGGCTCTCCGTAGAGAAGATGTTCTAACCAAGCCAGAGTGTGGATACCACAGTCCACTACATTTTGCTGCCGTGGAATCTAACGCACGGGGTGAATCTCTCACTACAAACACGTTTGTTAACGTACCTGTGTCTTCACCAATGTGAAAATCTGAGCTTCCGGAAGGATAAGGTCCAGAACTTTTGTAACGAGCTGTATGTAAGAGCGTCAGATACTGGAAGGGTGATGCTGAGATACGCGAACCTTGGCGACACCAGTCTCAAACTCGGGATCGGGGGTTAGGCTATCCAGCAAAGCCATTTTCTGAGTCTCCAAGTCGACAAAGAAAACAACCCAGTGATTCTTATCCTTGTGTAAAGGCAAAAGCAGCCGAGTACATGCATGCACCGGATTAGCCACCTTTTCCTATCATGAAGGTCTTATCTCAATAAGGAAGATTCACGACGCACTTTATAGTTGAACCAATTCTTAGTCTGTGCCCTCTTTCCTATGACGGCCTGGGTGCGCTCTCGTAGTTCTGAAAGAGGGCGCCCCTCGTCATCTAGAAAATGTGTTGTGCAGAGAAATGTCTCCGCCACAATGCGAGTTGGGGCCCCCTGGAGAGTCCAGGCATCCACAAAGTAGTTCAGGACATGGGCGTTCAACCAATGTTCTGGTAGCAAACACTCCAGCTGCTCAGGCTTGTCTAGCTTGGGAGCCGGAGGCTGGATTACAGTTTGCATCTCGAGCTTGGCCTTAGAAAGCGCTCAGCTGCAAAAGCTTGGGATTCAGATGGTGACTCACCAGAGCAACCAATTCTCGGACTAGGCTTGGACGGTTAAGGGCCATGAGAAACATAGCATTGCGCAGACTGTGCACGACTTCACGCGCAGAGACTAGAGCGCGCGCGAGCTCCCTGTGCAAATGGCGGTTGGGAAGTTCATGGGCATCAATGGTGAAATATAACACGTCGGAGAGGGTGAAGTCCAATCGCTGGTAGTCCTCCACAGATGGGTTGGGATAAACTGTGAGAAGACTAGTCCCCAAGCGTTCAGCCAGGCTATTGAATGCATCGGCCACAGAATCCACGGTGATCCGACTACGTCTGATCTCATCCCAAGTTTTGATATCGTCCAGGACGTCTTGGTAAAGCTTTTGTTCGCCTTCAAGTTCCATCTCTGGTCAGATCTTGATTTCCTGCTTGTCTGGAGAACTTACGAGTTAAGTCGACTTGAACACGTTTAGCCGGTGGACCACGTTCGGCCCCACCGGAGACTTTTCGTTTAGATCGACGCTTGGGCGGCATGAATGTCAATGATGAAGATCTTTCTTCGATCGCGATCCCCGTCGAGTCATGTGACTGAGCGTCCGTGCCGTTTGACACGCTTTGGTTAGCATCAACATTCTCTCCTATATAAACCTGCGCCCTTCCCCGACTTTCCTTGGACTCCGAGGCGGTCTGAGTTGGACTTCCACGCGGAAGGCTTGAGCCTCATCAGCTCTCCCAACTACGACGACCGTAAGCTGTTCCAGACTGTGCTCTCGAGCACAGTCTAACCTCCTTCACCACCGTCGTCGGCGTGTATCCGACTCTGACTGCGTCTTGGACAAACTGGCCGTCCCGATCAACGTGATACACCCTTCACCTCTTACCATCATTGCTGCCTCAGAGCCCGACCAAATGCCGCTTATTGGGCCAGTGGGAGCCCTCTCCTGGGATTGACGAGGACGCGCCGTTGTCGTTACAGGTGCGAACTTTGTCTCGTTTTTGAACTCCCAACTCACCATTTCTAGCCCTCATCACGGACTGACGCTGTTAAGCCCTGCCTACGCAGGCGACGCCGGATCTCAGACGACTTTCTCGCCAAGGTCAGCCCTGCCAACGCAGGCGGCGCACATCTCCACTATGCCCATACCGACCTCCCCGTAAAATTCTCACCCGCAGAGCCGTAAGCCCCGCCAACGCAGGCGACGCCCATCTCCACCCCCCATCCGTAATGGCGACTGCGCACCGCGCCGTTCCACCCAGAGATTCTAATGGCAAACATGGTCACAGTACCTCTCATGCCCCACTTGCAGACAACAACCGTCTCAGTCAACCTGATACTCCCCAGGTGGCGAGGCCTTTCCTTCGGAGAGCGGGAGGATTCTGATGCCCAATCTTTTCCACGAGGTCAAGGCAACCGATAAGACTTCGCCCAGAGTCTTAGTACGCCAGCCTTCAATACAGTGCATGGGTCTACCGCCTAGTTCGCGCCCCCGACACATCAGTTGCCCACACCTTCGTCTGTCAATATTCCACTCGTCGTCCGGATCCTTCCTGTGGTTCCCCATCATATGCGGCTTCCGTCCTCTCCCGTGATGAGTACTTGCCCAATCCGCATTACTTTATACGGGAGGAGTTCCCTTCTTTCCGTCATAGAATATTCTAGTTGTCTACGGTACATTCGGACTATGTTGTCGCTGCGGTCCTGTGCTATGGCTCTTTCCTTGCAACCTCAGAGCCCGTCGTCCTGGATCTCATGCCCTTCAGATGCCACTCAGACGCGTCGAATGGCCATGTCTCCTATGGATCCGTTGAGTGAGGTGCTATGGGTTTGAACTGACTTACATCAATGGTGTGGCGCCTCTTTGAATCCTTGAAAAAGTCTGAGCAAGCCCGAAGACATACAATCTTCTCCCGTATTGACTTAGTTTGCTTCATCAGATACAGCATGGAGAAAAAATCGCGAGCGAAGCAAGCTCCTGCTGGAAAATGTCCCCCTTACAAGGTTATCAGATGGATGGCCAGTTGAAGGTCGTTAAGTGAACTTACTACTGTGCTGAAGGACGTGAAATGTCTGAGTCAAAAATGGTCGATCACTTGGTTCCAGGAGCTGTTTCAGACGGTCTCGCGTCATAATTCTAGAAGCTTGTCAGAATCCATCATGTAGGTGTCCAAAGGAGGTACTGACTGCTTTCCAAAACAAGACCGACAATAACGAATACAAAATGTGAAGTCCGACACAAGGTCGTCAGAGGCGGACATGGTGTGGCATAACTAACGCCCAATTATCTTATTGAGCACGTCGATACCAATTCCAAAGGATGACATACCGTACAAAGGTCCCCCCAGAAAAGGTGCGCCAAATTGGCGGTGTTGAGGGAGTGATCTTTGGGGAGCTTACAAGAAGGAGGTGTAGCCATTGTTTGACACCGCTTCCATATGTCTCGAGCAGAGTGGCATAATAGCAAGCGCCGGAAATAGCCATTCACCCTGATGAGTCGCAACAAGTCGCTGGGATGAAGCATTTGAAGGATCTAGAAGGTGTCAAAGACTAGCAATCTTCAGAGAGGTGTAAGTACCAAGATGAGCACCTCAGTCGGCAGACTTTCCAGCTGGGAAACCTCTGTCAGCCACATGTCGCGAACCGGAAAGATGATGCAAGAATTGCTGAGCTGTCCGAGTTCCGGAGGAGTGGCATCCAGCAACTGAGACACCTCCTCAGCAAGGCCGATGTTTCCGAACCTATCTCCAGCGCCATGGTATCGTTGGGAGTAAGAGGCAGGGCGCGAATAAGGGCTGGAACGTCCTGCAGCGAAGAAACTTTTGGAGTCGGCTTTCATGGTGCAAGCGAGTGGGAGTGGTAGTGAAGGTTTTAGACTTTTGCATGACTTTGAGTTTAAAAGAGGAGTGGCATGAAAATCTGAATGAAAGGGCAGGCAAGTTGCGTGTAGACGGATCCTGTTCAAAGGGTGTACAGATCCTGTTCAAAGGGTATACAGATCCTGTTCCCAGGGTGTACAGGGCTCAAAGGGAGAGGAAGTAAGATGGAGTGGCAATAAAGTCTCCGGTAGGTCGTCAAACAAGATGATAATGAGAGTGCGCAGGCGCTTGTAAGTACCACTGGCGCGACCAGGTGATGTAAACGGTGAACCGGACCGAATCCCGAATTCAACCTACGCGCGATTAAACCAGGGGCCCTTGGTGGGCATATCCTTGCAATGGTTTTGCCATGAGGTTCCTAATAGCTACAAGGAAAAGTGTCGAAAGCCAGGAGCTTGGAGTGTGTATCATCTGCTATCACCGAATTAAAACCGCGATGGGGCGATCAGGGGCCGATCAGGGGGTTTGCTTTCGGATCGGCAGGGCGTTTATGACACGTGATCAAAGGACCACTTTCAAAAGCATTTATTGGATCCTAACACGCCTTTCAACCTGGATAACTAACGTCTTTTTTTCATTGTGATGGGATGCCTTTCTCTAAATTCTGACAAAGACTTCATTCTCGCCTCGCCCTGCTAGTATCTCGCAACGCTCTTTTGGCCCTCTGGAGCTATATATAATCGCGCTGTACGCTCTACGCTATCAGCATTTCGATTCCTTGAATAGCCCACCTTATCATGCCTCGTCGTCCAACTGGTCCCCCCCGACCCACTCCGAGCAAAGAGGCGGTGGCGAAACACCTCCGGGAGGCTCATTGCCGTGTAGCTGAACTTGAGACGAAGCTTAAAGTATGCTTCTGACGTCACCGACTCCTCAATCATTCTGACAAGGTTTAGATCATTCGGTCCAAAATTCAAGACCTTCGTGACCACCGGGAAACGCAGCACCAGTGTCCCATTTGTCAACAACTAAATACATGCCCTTACATGTAAGCGTCGCTTGCTCTTGTTTCACTCTGCTTATCTGTATTTAGGAATGTATGTGGTCATGTCTTCTGCGCTTCCTGCCTTCAACGGTGGCAGAAGAGGCGGAAGCGATATGAATGTCCGCTATGCCGTAAAGTCTGCACTGTCCCGCCACTGCCCTCGTATGCATCGGAAAGGAGAGTGCGTCATCTTGCCAGACGGTCTCAAGGCGGAGCAGCTCCCGACCTGGTGTCCTGGAGATCCAAACTAGTTCTCGCAGTCTCTACTTCAACGTAATACAGACCTTGATACATAGAGTATAGATAGCCGCCTCGTGCCATATTTCACTGGTTATATAACCACGGGGGTACCCAGCCTGTTGAGAGGCTGGGAGGCCCCAATTCGCCCAATCAAGTAATCCGCGATCGCTCTAGTCCTCCACCTGCGCGCGCTCCTGAAGAAGAAGAAGAATGACATCCCAGCGATTGTCACTTCAATCGCTAAGTTGCGAATCTCGCGCCTCGGGACCGTCTTCGAGATTCTAAAAATCCCGTCAAATCCCGTGGGCAATCCCGTCCCATGTGAGGCGCTTATTATCCTCCATCATCAACGTCCCCCGCTGAACGTATTTACACTCTCGCAGCCTCATAACGCCACTTCGTGCACTGTGGCTTGCTACTGCCAACTGCTCCTTAGTCTCCCGCCCTGTCTGCTCAGCGATAACACATTTTGATAGTCGATAGTCGGCTTTCTCATCATTATTTAACCTCAGGGTGCGCGTGGAAACTATTAGCACATTCAGAGCCGTCTAACCTCTCCGTCATCACCTCGCTGAGCGCGACTTCTTCATGCGTCGCTGCTGCCAATATGAGCAGCACCACGTACTGCTGTGGAATCTGCGCTGACTGGTTTTCTCCACCCTAAGCCGCACGGATCGCCGTCTCATCGATCCTCCGCCAAGAATTGCATGTAAGTGTAGTGTCTAATCTTGTTTACTGCCCATGATTGACTGCCGTTCAGGACGGCATCCAGCGCGGTCGTGTCGTCACTGCACATTCTAAAGGATCGGAGTCAACGTCGTGAGGCTTCTTTGTCTTCCCAGATCTTGGCGCGCGCGCAGAGAGGAAGTATCGCATGCCGCGGCTTGGCGTGGTTTGACAAGATCTGCAGTAGCGAATTGTTATACCGAAAGCATATCTTCTCCTCTGTCTTCGAGGCCTATCAGTCTCGTGAATTTCTAGGCATGCAAAGTGTGTATTTATCTTGTGTCTAATTATAGCCATTCACCTAATCGTCAGGAAAGAATACGCGCGTTTGTCTTGCTCTTTCTCAGAGCAAGGCATCAAGATATGGACTGTAAGAATGTGGGCGAGCACCGCGTGGTTCTTGATCGCTCCCCAGGATCGTGGAGGCGCAGGTCCCAAAAACGCGCTCGACGGACCAGCAGGAGGACGCGAAGAGGCATACTCTCATGCTCGGGGCCTCGCTTGTCTTGTACGTGGCGCCCGACTCCGTCTATCAGCTAAAGAGGGCACACTATCTGCCAAACGGGGGCCGACGCGTGGGATTACACATGTAGTCGACGCGTTTCTTTCGGCTGGGTGCCATCCACGTCGTCAAATTCGTGATGACACTAGTTCCACTCTTTGGACCTCGATTGCTCCAGGAAGGAAGCTTTACTGACTTTGCGAGTCCAATGACCGGGTCGCGTAGCGGATACACAGCATCCCTCTCTTCATCTATGTCACCAGAGTCCATTTCCCGATTTGTTTTGCTAGGTGTCGCTTGACGCCCTTTTCTACTATTCGCATGAAGTATCTCGTTGTGACACTACAGTACGTCCTTCCTTATTTCCCCTTTGAATTCGACTTTGCGTACCTACGACATTAGTGGAATTCGAATCAGTGACCGGCGGGCTCTGAGAGCTAACGCCTATCGGCGTGTCCATTCTGCCGCCACTCACAGAAGCTGACGCATGTCGTTCTGCCGCCACTTACACAAGCTGGCGAGTATTGACCCATGTCGAAAGTTATATGATCATGGAGAAAACGGCGACTACATCCATTTCATATACAGGCGTTAGTCCTCTCGAAGTTTGAGAACCAACTTATTTTATTTTTTTTGCCATTCCTCGAATTCGGTTTACAAACTCAAACAGACAGCATGAAAACAACAACATGACAACTCTTGAATCAGCGCGCCTCGGATGCCAGCAGATACAAGTCCATCTCAATTCTCCCAGAACAGAAAATCAGAATTCCATTGCCTTCAAACGGCACAAAATGCGAAGGAATACATCGGCAGCAAGGAATTGCGCCGCAGGGCAAAAAGTTCGTGCAATCCGACTTCTTTAGCTGCTGGAATCTGACGTGGTTTTGGTGCTAGTCCTCGGCTACGCTGCAACGATTCTCCCGTCATCGTCGCTGACGCTTTAGCCTCTACGAACTTGTAGGGATGCCCACCGTACCGTTACGGTTACGCCCGTAACATGCACGGCACCTCACGGATACGGTTGGACCCGTGCCCGTACCGTATCTGCAATCTCAAGAGGTCAACGGTACGGTTACGGAACCCTACCGGCCGTTACGCCCGTACTTACGCCCGTAAAACAGTACCAAGAATATATAACATTGCTGAATGGAGACAGACGATAAAGCACAAGTAATATACACTACTCTTCGTCGCCGAGAAGGTCAATTACAACTGCACGAGCCATCCGCAACTTATACTTGACTATCATGAGGGTTCTGATGGTCTCCGCGCTGAGGTTAGCGCGTCGCATAGAGATAGTATCACGACCGGCCGAAAAGACACGCTCTACAGCAACAGCAGAGCCTAAAGTCCAGTTGTTAGTGGGAAATAGTTTGAGACACAAGCAAAAACTCACCTGGAATAGTCATAATATCCCGGGCAAGCGCGTAGAGACGCGGAAACTCTTTGCGATTAGTATACCACCATGCCGGCGAGTCAACATCTAGATTTGCTAACGGGTACGCAAAGTACTTGTCAAGCTCGTTGACTGTTGACGCCGCCTCAGGTCGTCGATACCGTGCGCGGAAATCGACCTTCTTGGGCGAACCACCACCAAGAAAGGCTGCTGTCGACGCCGATGAAGAGCCCACAGTTGACGAGGATGAGGCGACAGGTGCTGAGGGTGGAAATGGTTGAGGTTGGACCGGAGCATAGTGCGTGTTGAAGTGACTGTAGAGGGACAGCTTTGATTCCTCTAGGAAGGCCAAGAGCTCGGGATCGTCACGGAACTCGTGTTGAAGGCCGGAGTACGAGATTGAGGGATCAAGCACTATCACGAGTAATGAGTAACGGACATACTGTATATCAAAGAAAACGTACGTGCGGCCCAGAGATAGTACGGTGATGCATCAAACTTGGAGTAGTAGTCACTGAGCTTCCGATGGGCATCAGTGAGACCACGCTTGATTTCAGGTGCGGTGTCCTCTGGCAGCGCCTTGATCGCTTCCTTTAAATGCTCCTGCAGCCCTCGAAACACGCCGTGGACGGACGAAAGCATCGGACGCTTAGTCGTTGACATATCCGTTGTCGCATGACGGAAATGCTTGAGCCATTCTGAGACGAGAGCGATTGCATCCCAGTCCTTCTCTTCCAGCTCGTAGGCGCGAAGTTCCCGGTTCATCATGACGAAGATGTCGATAGCCCCACGATAGTCCAAGGCACGCCCTGTAAATTACGTGAGAACGACTGAAAGGACTCGAGAGAGACATACACGTACGCAGCATCTGATGTGTTGATGCCCATCGTGTACGAACATCAAGGATTAGCATCAAGGCAGTCGACGGCATGTTGAGACCTTGAACTTTTGACTGAAGCCACGTCAACGCCTGTGAAAGCCATGACTTCTTCCGCTGTGGACTGGAGCGTACGGCGACAACAATCTTGCGAAGCTGGTGGAGTCATAAGTAAGAAACATTAAGGAGTTAAAGCTGCCGTACCTTTTTCACGCACGTCAGAACACTGCTCGAAGTGTCATCTGCTGGGACATCATTGTCTTCGCGTAGTACGGCCTCCTCATCGGCAGACCGATCGACAGACAATGTCGCAGTTTCCTGGTAGTTTCCAGAGCGCTCGGCCTTCTTCTTGTCTTCCTTGGTAATGGCACCAATGGACTCTAGAAGCTGCGAGGTATTCCATGAGACATGTACCGGAAAAGACAGAAGGAGGTGTACCTTGATTGCCGCCAGATGTACGGTGTGAGGCATACACCGAATGCGCGCGTTTTGCGCTGAGAATTGAATCCCCTCCTCGTGACACTTCAACTCAATGGCCTCAATCATTGTATCATTGTTCGTCGCGTTATCCATAACGAAAGCAATGATCTGAGAATCATGTTAGACGGTGATGAAAGTGACAGTCTCCGAGCCAGCCGCGTACCCGGTTCTCAATACCAAACTTCTTCAGCGTCTCCCATACAATGTCTGCCATGTTGCTACCAGAATGTTCACCAAGAAGCTCGCGAAAATCAATGAGTACCTCCTCTGAGACGTTTCTGTTAGCTATGTGTGAAGGCAATAGATATATACGTACCGAGCTTGCCTTTGTTGTTTACAAAGTGCGCTACAATGGCGATGAAGGCGAGACCGTTCGGCGAGGTCCATGCATCCAATGAGATAGAGACCATCGATTTCAGTTCCTAGACAGGTGTTAGTTTGAAGAAACACGCAGATCGAATCAGTACGTACAGCAAACATTGCTCGAAGCTCTTCTTCAACCTCCTTTCCCATATCCATAACTCGTCGCTTCACCGTTGTCCGTCCAGGGATGCGCAAGCTCGATTGATTAGGATGATGCGTATAAGAAAGCAGCGCTTGGAACTCGGGTCGCTCCACCTCCTCGAAAGGTTGGTCACAAGGATGATCCACTCCGTTAAAAGACGCTCGAACTCGGCCTGATTCCACTCGCCCTATAAGCACGATAAGTTCATGAACAATTTGAAGGAATAAAACGTACCGCAGAGGCAGCTGTTTGGCGTGCAAACGCAGCACGTAAGTCATTGGTAGCCTTAGCAATGCGCCCGAGAAACGTCTCTGTCGCAGCGGCATCAAGAGTAAGCTTGCCACTTGCGAAGTCGGATTCCTCTTGGGTGGGTGCGCGTTTCTGCGACTGCAATGCCGTATACAATCGATGCATGGCGGGGAAGTGGTTCTTGATATGATTGATAAGGGCTACATCATCAAAAACGGTTAGACGTGCAAGCAGATCAGAACGAAAGACGAACCAGTAAGATTGTGATTTGATGTCTTCTTGACGGTGAAGACCTTTCCTTTTCCATGACAACACTTGTAGTGTCGATCGCCAGGTGCACCGACCTCGCCATCCGCGCCGACATTGACCTGTGTGTAGAAGAGATGGATCGGGTTACTGACTTTGCGGCTCTGTCGAAGGTTCATGTAAGAATATGACAAACAATTCTGAAGAATAGAACTACCTTGACTTCGACTTCTGGCTTTTCCGAATGTGCTGGCGATGGCTGTGATGGAGTTGCTGAAGCTTGGGTTTTACTTGATTTCTTAGGCGGCTTGCGTGTTTGATGCTTTGATGGTTTAGACGTCAATGGGACGGTCTTCGTGGGCAGAGAGTTTGCAAGCTAATGGCGAGCGGTTAGTCGTGTCCTGAATTCACCACATCAAGACGTACCTCCTCATTTGTGATACCCATCTCCACATCCTCATCTGATTCCGAAGGATCACCATCATCCGTGTAGTCTCCATCAACGGCGCTGTTCTCATCTTCATCCATATCCACGTCGACAGCCTTCTCTTTCCCAGTAGTAGACCGCCGGGACGATCTCTTCTGGCGTTTAGGTCGATTGGATGCCGGTACGCTGCGTATGTTGCCGTACTCGTCCTTTTGCTCCTCTGCAAGTCCGTCGTGGAGGCGCTTCAAGTTCTTCTGACGATGTCCGCGGCCCTCAAGAGCCTCACCTTATGATGCTGTGAGTACACGACATAGGATAACGAGACAGGGAACGTACCAACTGGTGCACCGGCCGACGTACCACCTTCATCGTCTGGATCATGAACGAACTCGATCTCAGACGCATCCTTCAGTGTACCATCCTCGTTGAGGGCACATTGTTCGCCTATATCAGGGGCTTTTCAAACATCAGTAATTAGCGGGGCTGAAGCGAGACGGATACGTACCTCCTCCAAGAAGCGCAACCCGTAGATGCAGATGTGAGAGAGCACCGACACCCAGCTCATCCATAGTCTGTGAACCAAGCGCGGCGCCGGTCCGCCCAGAAACATACAGAGCATGTCGGAATAGATTTCCACCAGACGGGATGTAAGTGCCGTTCCGAAGAAAGGTAACGATGTCGGAAACTGTCGTATCGCCAGTAACCACTAGAAATAATATGTACAGCTTGAAGTATCGAAGAAAGAAACACTTACAGATTGGAATTGGATTGGAATAGATCGGTTAGATGCTCCTTTGATAAACACAGTTTTAGTGCTGGCTCTTCGAAGGCGATCGAAGCGATCCAGTCGCATATGCGACACATGGGAGCGATGATAGCGAAATGGTGCATGAGGGAGTAACGTGTGCAAGCGAAGAATAGAAGGGCATATGACATGTACTAGCAACAAAACAATTTAGTCGAATGAGCATAGAGACAATGAAGAGCGAGCTTACCAGCAAGTAAAAACACCAGAATAAGATAGAATATCAATCCGGAGAGTCCGGCGGCGGCAGAGAAATCATCAGTGCGCCCGAAGATTGCAAAGACATCGTTCTGCAATCCAGGAGAGCAGAGGATGGTGAATAGCGTGAGGACCGGGGACAGAAAGACGAATGCCAACACAAGAAACCAGCGCAGAGGGGCAGCCAAAAGAGCTAACGTGCTCATTGCGCGAAGGACGCTCCGAGACGGTCCTGAATGATTGACAGAAATCAGAATGAGCATTGCCAAGGCAGAAGGGATACTCACGTCGTCGTTTTGGGGGCGGATTGTCGTCCATGGCAAGAGTAAGTTGGGGAAATCTCAAGGAATGCATTGGTGAAGTATCCGAGCTTTTATCTGCGTGTTCAATGGGGCCGAGCGGATAATTAGGACAAATGCGTACTGGTCCACGTAGTTCCGCATACTCTGTACGTTATCCTGTTGAAATACTTTTGTTTTCTCCGCTCAGCCGCCTGTAGCCTCTTCATTGAGCTCCTGACACAGGCCAAGATCGATCCTCTGCCGTGTACGCGATTTGTTTGGAGAAGATCGTGGATTTCACGCGTAAAACGCCTCCATACGCCGAAAAAGGTGAGATCTTATCATATAGTCACAAATATATAGAGCAAGAAGGCCAGAGCGACTTGCAGCAAGTGCGATGATGGATGTCGCATGCCAAGATGAGGCCACGCGGCATCTGATCCGGATATCACATTTAGGTGATCGTGACCCAACGATACGGCACCTTCGTCTCTCAACTTTAAATTGCTATGCGCTTTAACGCATGATACACGCCACCTTCGTACGAGTTTATGATAGATCTATTTATGGATATACCAATCTACGGCCGTGATACGGACGCCACGGGCCGTGGAAACACGGCCGTGACTTTGGTTCCTTCGACGTGCCCGTACCCGAAAGTCTTCAGCACAATCTGCTGACGGTTACGGGCCCTTACCCGTATTTTACGGGCGTAAGACCCGTGTTACGGATACGGTGGGCATCCCTACTAGTACGAAGGCGTCCAAAGCGTGACCGCTCAGCGCGTTGATGGTCACAGGTTGGTCTTCCTCCTACCATCATCTCACTTCGCTGACGTTTTACCCGCCTGTTGATTCTCTGGTCCGTTGTTTGACTGTCGGCGATGAGCTTTCTAACACTCTTTGCAGGTTTTGCTTTTCCGATGGACCTGTGCCGGTCGACTTCGATGTTTGACGGGCTCTCTGACGCCATCACTCGCCTCGTTGAGACTCTTTCCGATGGCGACATGGATTACCTTGGTGCGTTGTCCATAGCCTTTTCGTGAACCCTCAACTTACCTCTTGATAGCTTAGTCGACCTGGTTCGCCTACGGTACGTCGGCCTGCTCGTATTCTCTCGGGATTGGTCTCACCATTCACGCAGGCGCCGTGTCTGACACTGTCCACGCCCCTACCTTGGTCATCGGGATTCTTACTTCGGAGTCTTGACCTCGACTAGTTACTTGGAACGCCCGCGACGCCAACTATCGCTCCAAAGTATGCTGCCATTTACTTTTCGACCTTACTTATATCGTTGCCGTAGACTAACTCGACTCCCTCAAATAATCGCACTGTCTTGTTCCCGTTTGTACAGGGACGTTCGACTCGTGGCGCCCACAATTTGCCCTGTTCGCATCTCATCAGCATGTGTTACAGCTCTCGCACTGCAGGTGGAAGACCGTTGTTTTGGCCTCGGTAAGGGTCAAATATAATATTCCTACTCCTAACGACACCGTTACCCAATTCATCCGGCCGATCTCTTGCTCAAGTTATCGCCCTACAGGAGGACCTCGTAAAGCTACGCGAAGAGACGAATATTGAGCATGCGCACAAGGACAACTGCATGGAGTCTCCGTGTCGGGGGAGTTTGATTTGGTGTTGTAGAGGTGGCACAGGCCACGATCGGCATACGAAAATCTGGGACAATCTCGATTCTCGACGGACGTGCGTACTGCCAACATTCGGCTTGTCAGTTCTGCATAGTTCTGTACTGGCTTCCTCGAAAAACACGGCCCCCGCCTTCAGTCCGTACGTCGAATTATCAGTTATATGGCTTTCAAATCGCCAAACATTTCTTTCGGATTTGAGGTATCTACATCTGCCGCCAGGCTGACCTCCCGAATGCCTATATAGTACTTTGATCCCCACCACTCAATAATCCTACGCCGGGCGCAATTTCTAATTAGCAAACCTCTGCGTATCATCGTCGGCAATCGAGAGCTCAGAGCAGTACCAGACTCTCCAGCCGACTATTCCTTTCAAGCCTAAACGCCGATCTGCGCGCCATCCCGAGACAGCCATCGAACCTGGTGTGAAGGCGCCATCGTTGGGGTTGTGCCATACGTGACAAAGCTTCCCTTGGCAGATATCCCCGTAAACCTGAAGACCGCTTTGGAGGCCGGGTCGGAGACAGAGGTCAAGAAGAGAATGAGAATCTTACTACCCTCGACGTAGAACGCCGACCAGGGTGTCTACAGCCGGTTCTTCAAGCACCTGATTTGGCTAGAGGAGTATAAAGCGAGGTTCGTTGTCATTTGCTTGTGACAGTCCGAAGTGGAGGCTAATTCATCATCTTTTTGTAGCCAGGATCTTGAACATTACGATATAAAGAGTGAGGAGGATAGCTCCCGACATACACTGAGCCGTGACATACTGCCCGTAAATAGAGTAGACCTAGCTAAGTGCTCAAGTACAGGTCAGCCTTGTATGATAGCTCGAGCGTCCCATCGGGATCAACCTCGGCAAGATCTTGTGGGTTCATTGGGGTCAGCCTCAGCAACACAATCGAGTGCCCATAGGGTTTGTATCGACATACAAAGATTCCGGAGCATTGAAGCCCAAGTGTGTGTTGATTCAGGAGCATTGATATTGAAGCCCGAGTGCGTGAAGCCCGAGTGCATATTAGTTCACACTGTGGTGCTGAACGCGGGTAAAAGGTAGCGGGCCTTGCCGTGTAAACGGCCTTACCCGCGTTATATAATCAAGCGTTTAGACTACAGAGCTGCTTTTGTAACAGAGTGATTTGTATGCGGCACTCCCTCAATAGCCGTGCAAGTTCTTCCCCGGATCTAGCTTCAGCTTTCAAATCGTCTAATTTCCAAATTCTCGCTGACTCTCCCCATCGCTACGATGTTCCGTTGCATCAGCAAATTGGTATGATATGTACAAATGCTCACCTTCCGCATATTCAATATCACAGACAATAATGTCATGGCCTATACAAGAACGTGTCAGGAGAACTTTGTATGAATATGCAAGATAAATACTTCACCTTCTTGAGATCATCCGCGCACTGCTGGGCAAGCTGAACTTCGTCGGATTGTTCATTCCAGTCAAGGAGCGTCCAAGGCTCCTCACATAGGTCCTGCATTTCAAGGTAACCAGAATCTTGTGATGCGGTCCAGCAGGACCTACTTTAGACTCTCGATCCGTAAGTTGGTCTACAACTGTGGCACCAATATTCGGGTATGCCATGATGCCAGCCGATAATTCCAAGTTCAATGCCTGCGTATATATGTGTGTTCACGACAAAGCCTTTTCACAATTGGTCAAATGAAAACGGTTGTTCGTGAGTTGACCATCCTTCCATGACGACGTGAACAAAGTCCCTTGGGCCTTGCTGGAGCGCGTTGTCACGGCACGTGATGGCGTGAGGTATCTGTTGTCGATCATTATCGGCACTCACGAACCAACAACACACTTAAGCCACTCGACGTTGAAATTGGGTTTCCATATGACAATGAGCTGTATGTCTTTGTGCACGTTGTAAACGTGATCTCATCCGTTTTCTAGTTTTATGGGATTGTATCTGGGGGCTAATGGCCTCGTACAGCGCCAATCCATCATTCTGGGAGCACCTCATCTCCTTCATCCATTTCTGGGAGCACCTCATCTCCTTCATCTATTTCTGTACTCCCATGCCCCCTTCACACACACCCGAAAATATTCATGCCAACAGTGCGCCAGCTTCACATTCCCCGCCTCCCACATCCTCCGGCATGTCTTTCAAAAGGGCCGCGTGCATTACACTTTCCCTGTCGATGTTGGCCATTTTGGCATTCTCTATGTATGCCCCATCCGAGCGTCCCATCTGCAAAGTGACCTGGGTCAAGAAAATCAATGTCTTCGGCATCTGTGTTCCACGTGCCACTCCAGTATCGGTGAAGGATATCGATCCTCTTGAAAGACACGAAGGCTGGGGAGTTTCTCGCTTGTCAGAACTGGCGGGAATGGCCCACGGAAACATGTCACGCGTCAAATATGACTTGACTTCCCTGACGTCTGTTCCTTTTGCCACCGAGAATGGGACTGAATTGTTGGATCAGGCGCGGTCACTAGACAGCGAGAGTTACACAACCTTGGTGAGCTTGGAAGAGTTCGTTCGAACCATTCGGAACGAGCTTGATTTGTAAGTTCTAGCAGCCCACTTCTTCCTATGATACTTTCTAAACCGTAGGACAGCCTTATTATCTCTTATTACGACGTCGATGCCAATACATTGCGTCTCACCGCCAAACCACGAAACCCCGCCACCTTACACAACGGAAGCGCTGCGATGGATAAGGCTACTACGTTGGGAAACAAAACTCGAAATCAACTAGATGCCATTATCGCCGACGTCGGGAGCGCGTATTCCAATCTTTGCGTCGAAATTTCCCATAGGAATAGTGGCTATCTACCCTGGAAGTGGTGGTATGCGCGTTCGACGGATGACCTTCATGTCCTCATTGCCGTTCGCCGTCGTTTTTCGGATGCTCTTTTCGACCTCCGGAAAACGAGGCTTGGTTTGAATATGCTTCTCACGGAGATCATCCTTATGACGGGAGACACAGAACGCGAAGGCGTTTCCGCGAGTGTACGCGCCACGAAGCATTTGTTGAAGATCATGAGCATACGATTCGCAAGTCTTTTCAGGACGGAAGGTGAAGTTGACTTCATAGGAATGGCCGGTCAAAAGTTGTTGGGCCTAGATCAGGGTCGGGAGAGTGCAGAAGTTGAGTCTACACCGCTGATTGAAAAGGAGGCTATCTTGTTGTCCGCCTAGATTTCTTTCCTGCCCGAATAGATCTTCCTGTCCAGTCTTCAGAGATGTAGCTCTTCATTACTTATTACTTACGTATGTTACGTATTGTCCTCAATCAACAACTATTTCACCTCCGAATTCGAATACTAGTACTAAAGACTACCCACAGACTTTAGGGTTAGGAGTATTGTTCAATACTACAAACAATTGTGGAGTAGAGCAGTAAGCTCGTTTCGAACTGATTTTTTTCTCGAACGCCCGGGGCGCGCGACGGCTACTGTCACCGAGCCCCCACCGTGACTTGATGCGGCAGCCCGTCTCGGCCCTCGCTAAATACCTACTTCATCTAGTTGCTCCCCGACGAGCCGACCTTGGCACGCGGGTGTACCGGCAGGCGTGCCACCCAGCCGCAGGTTCGCAATTCTTCAGAGCGCAAGCGAACACCGCGCTTTGGTGTCATCACGAATTTGACGACGTGGATGGCACCCAGCCGAAAGAAACGCGTCGACTACATGTGTAATCCCACGCGTCGGCCCCCGTTTGGCAGATAGTGTGCCCTCTTTAGCTGATAGACGGAGTCGGGCGCCACGTACAAGACAAGCGAGGCCCCGAGCATGAGAGTATGCCTCTTCGCGTCCTCCTGCTGGTCCGTCGAGCGCGTTTTTGGGACCTGCGCCTCCACGATCCTGGGGAGCGATCAAGAACCACGCGGTGCTCGCCCACATTCTTACAGTCCATATCTTGATGCCTTGCTCTGAGAAAGAGCAAGACAAACGCGCGTATTCTTTCCTGACGATTAGGTGAATGGCTATAATTAGACACAAGATAAATACACACTTTGCATGCCTAGAAATTCACGAGACTGATAGGCCTCGAAGACAGAGGAGAAGATATGCTTTCGGTATAACAATTCGCTACTGCAGATCTTGTCAAACCACGCCAAGCCGCGGCATGCGATACTTCCTCTCTGCGCGCGCGCCAAGATCTGGGAAGACAAAGAAGCCTCACGACGTTGACTCCGATCCTTTAGAATGTGCAGTGACGACACGACCGCGCTGGATGCCGTCCTGAACGGCAGTCAATCATGGGCAGTAAACAAGATTAGACACTACACTTACATGCAATTCTTGGCGGAGGATCGATGAGACGGCGATCCGTGAGGCTTAGGGTGGAGAAAACTAGTCAGCGCAGATACCACAGCAGTACGTGGTGCTGCTCATATTAGCAGCAGCGACGCATGAAGAAGTCGCGCTCAGCGTCGTCTGCAAGGCGATAATGGAGAGGTTAGACGGCTCTAAATGTGCTAATAGTTTCCACGCGCACCCTGAGGTTAATGATGAGAAAGCCGACTATCGACTATCAGAATGCGTTATCGCTAAGCAGACAGGGCGAGAGACTAAGGAGCAGTTGGCAGTAGCAAGCCACAGTGCACGAAGTGGCTTTATGAGGCTGCGAGAGTGTAAATACGTTCAGCGGGGCACGTTGATGATGGAGGATAATAAGCGCCTCACATGGGGATGGGATTTTTAGAATCTCGAAGACGGTCGCGCGAGCTTGGCCTATGATAGAATGTCAGTGAAGGGTCGTAAACAGGTCACAAAGCCAAAGTCGCCGGTGTGGATGATGGCTATGGCCTGGATTTCGCAGGCGAGGTCGTTGAGCGCCGAAATGCGACCCCGGATGTCCGCAATGCATAAAGTCCTTGCCGCTGTTCGCTCAGCTACAGTCCGACAAACTCGCCTGTTTCAGGAAAGCGAAAGTTGCGTATGCAAGCAGATGTACTCACGCCTAGCATTGAATCAGAAAGACGGACCAGCGCCAACTAGCAATGAAGATTGAATAGGATTCAGAAAACGTACCATGACAATTATATTTCGACATTCCTGGAATTTGATGTCTCCATGCACATTGCTCTCGTCGAGGACTTTGTGCGAATATTTGAAACGCGAGAGTTTGTCCAAGCACGAGCTCGACACATGATGAGCAGAACTAAAGTCGTACGCGCGCGACATTATGATTGATAAACTCATCGCCCGCTCATCGCCGCTCTTAATCGGGCCGATCCTACCGAGTACAAACAGGGAACAACAGATCGACGAACATATTTCTCCTAATTCTACACTGCCTACAACTAGACTCTCCTCACCTGCACTCGCAGCCAAAAGTCTCTCAAAGCTGGCAGTGCACCGGTTGACTTACCTGCCGGCCTCAGGGAGGCATCCTACCCAGCTATTGCCGTAACACCGAGGACCCGCTCATCGCCCGCTCACACCCTCAAAACGCGAGGCCCTTCAAGCTCAGTGAAGTCACAATCCGGTATCTGATAAGAACACCTCATCTCCGTGGCAGATTCATACCCCACACTTTTAAAAAACATCTCCTCTCTGAGGACCCATTAGGTGGGCGCCGTACAACAATACTCGCCCTGATGATGTCACCTACATACGACGGTATTCTTTTGTAGGTCACTTTGAGCCCTGGCGGGAATCACTAGTACTCCGCCTCTTGACAATCGTTCGGGGTTAAACGAGGGTTTATACAAGGGTAATCGTCGAGTGAGTGCACTATCTCTATTTACTAACCGTAGCACTCATACATCTCCACCTCACTCAGGTCGTAAGTGAGATGTAGTATTAAGATCTCTCATCATCGAGTGGTCTTGATTCTGTGAGTGCTTTTTCCTGCGTCCTCGGCGCGTGCGTCTGCGGCGCTCATCTCCTCATCCAGCGTCTGCGGCGCGTCCTCTCTTTAATGGTATCTTCCGCGCTTTCTCCATCGCGTCCTCGGCGCGTCTTCTGTACGTCTTCGACGTACTGCGTGGCTGTGTGTTCCCTAACCTCTTTCAGGTTCATCACCTGGCGCGACGTTGAGACATTTTCCCAAGCGTCTCTTACCGTCGAGCCAGAGAGGGTTTCTGGCCATGGACGGATTCTGGTGCTCGTCTTCGGGACGCCGGACCGGTGCCATCTCAATGCGCCTTTGTCAGTATAAGCCCTCAGCCTTCAGGACGAGGCAGCTGCATACCTGGAGCAAGTGTGCAGGCATCAATAATTCGGATTGGTCTCACTGCCTGCAACGAGGCCTTGTCAATGGTTAGACTACGGCCAGGATGAACAGGCGTGGCGCACGTATCCCGGCCACAAATGTATGTTCTCCTGGCCACATCCTCGCGGTCACTGTCCTCGATCACATGGTCAGCACCACACTCCTTGCCAGCAGCCTCCTTCGTCATCCAGGCGGTCTATCATCATGCCCACGGCTCATGCACGTTGTGTAGCCCCTGCGTAATTGCTCGGGGGCCGCCAACGGGCATGAATAATGCTGCCAGGAGTTTGCTCCAGACTCATCAGTCGCAGGCCGACTTTTTGACGTGTCGCGAGTAGCCACTTGGGAAGCTGGATACGAGCCGGATACTGACCAGTGTCAAGCTTTAATCTTTGCAGCACTAACACCATATTTATCATTCTCGAAATCGTCGCGCCCGACTTTCGAAATATCAGTTGTCACAGTCGTCACATTTGCGGAGCTTGACTCACTTGCAACGAGTACCATCAAGAGTTTCGAACGTCTTGCACTGTTGCGACGCGTGCTGTGGTTGCGACGGGCTCAGTATGCTTTTTCGAAGATCCTCCTCAAGTTGCGAAAATCCTCCTCAAGTGTCGTTGATGCCGGCTTCATTTTCGAAAGCTGGAGTTCCACTTGCGGTGAGTTCATTTAATGTTGCGAGTGCTCAAATTCGTGTTCCGACTACAAAAAACAGCTGTTTCAATGGTATTTATTTTTGCTTCGTTTGGAACAGCATAGATATGTGCTCAACTGCCACCAATACCTTCGCTTCGTTGGTGAAGATGGTTCTGCTTGAAGTAAGCTTGATGTACCGCTCAAGTGTTCGTGCCCTCTTTAGGCTGGCCTGCCTGATCCACCAGACTTCCCCGAAGACCTGCTCAAGAAGCGTGATGAAGAGAGACAATTTCCTCACTCAGCTCTTGGACGGAAGTAAAGTCGAGCAGTACACGATCCCGACTAAGATCAACGCCGAATTACATCCGTATCAGCAAGATGGTATCAATTGGTTGGCTTTCTTGGCTAAGTATCATCAGCATGGAATACTTTGCGACGGTATGTTTCTCTCAACCTTTCAGATAACAGTGCCTAAATGACGCGTAGATATGGGTCTCGGAAAGACTTTACAGTCCAAATGCATGCTTGCAAGGAAGCGTGCAAGGCGGCCAAGTCCCCGGATGCTGTTCCGTTAGCCTTGTTGATCGTCTGTCCACCCACTCTGACAGGCCCGTGGTACTACGAGATTTTCAAGTACGCCGATAACCTGAAGCCCATGCTCTACACCGGCCACGCTCACGAGCGACAACGACTTCTTTCCAAAGTCTCTTCATGCGACGTCCATCACAGCCTATGAAGTTGTGCGTAACGACATTTCCGACCTGGAAGGCATCAACTCAACTCAGAACTGGCTCTACTGCATACTCGACGATGGGCACGTCATCAAGAGCGCCAAAACGAGGCTTACCAAAGCCGTCAAGTGCAGCCGTACGCAGCATCGTGTTCTCTTGTCCGGAACGCCAATCCAGTGATGATGTCGGAAGTGCGGTCGGTCGTGGAGCAGGCTGGCGCAGCGTTCTTCTATGGGCACGCGATGAGCTCAGTCCCTGGCGGGGTGGTGAATCTGCAGGCGGCGAGGAAGTCGGATCCTGCGACGGCGCTTGTGGATCCGTTCTAGCCTCATCACGGCGCATCGATTTCTAAGGGACATGGTGAGCTTTTGGCGAGTTCCGGTCTTTGGCAATGTGGGTGTCGGTAGGGGTTGCGCGCTTAGTACGATGCCTAATGCGTTGCTCGCGTGTCTTGGCGCGTATCATGATTCCACGCCACAAGTCAATAAAACACAAATTTTCATCATTTACGACGTGTTCATATCTGATAGCTTGCAAGACCTTCCAGCGGCCTTACAGTGACACCAGTTGAGCCTTGCAAGGTCGTTACAAGGCCTTGCAAGGAATCACATATTTTACGGATGCTGAACGACTTTGCGCACGGCGAAGCTCTCTCTCTCACCCTTAATTGCTTGGTTTCATTATTCTGTACTCGGCCGTTGATCTGATTAGAGAAGCAGGGTATGTTCCTAACCTGTGGCGCACTCACCTGCTGTCCTACTGCCACCTCGTTTTTGGGCATCCTGATGTTAATGCGACACCGAGGGCGGGGACACAACCGTTCTTAATCATTAACTACAGTCATGGAATTTCTAGCGAACAAATGGCATAGATTTGAAGAATCTTGACCTGGATTTTAGTTTATTTTATCTTAGACTGTAGATGTATTGTTAACATGTTTTCCCACTACACTAGCTCCTGAGCGGGTGAAGGGTCAGAACATCGTTGGTTAGTACGCAGTACAGCCGTCGGATGCACTATTAACGGTACCGAACGGCCGACTTGGGCGCAGATTGGCAAAATCAAGTGTATCAGAAATTGTCCGCGTCGTTGTCTGTCTTGTTCACTGATGTTCAACGCGTTGCTTCCTGGTTCTCAGCTATGTTCCTGTTTAGTCACACAGGCGAGCTCCCTAAGCAACTCATCACCACTTCGAATGACCAGTATATATTTATGGGAGCGTCGCATGCCAGTTTCCGGCGGTACTTTGTGCGTTCGTTCAGCGTTGGAAACGCGGCCAGGTTTCCGGACTCCGGGGCGACGGAATGGCGAAGCGTGTCTGCTTGGAACGGGGCCTCTGCGATGCTCTCGATGAGGCCGCGGCCTAGCACCGTTGTCGAGAGGTGATGAAGCCGTTGAGTCAAATAATCATGTCAACCGTCAACACCCTTGCTGGTCATCCCACATCAAGCTTGCGGACAGTGTGACCTGCGGCTACTCTTTGATTTACACTCCCTAAGAGCTCAGCCTGACCGTTTGCCTAGAGCGATTAATCTCAAGACAGCGATGCAAAGACAAGGTATTGTTCAACGGACAATGATAAGTTACAGAACTAAAAGAACTAGGATGTCTAATGATGACATGATCATGCTGGCGTCTACTTTCCAGCTCCTGAATGCGCTCCTGAGCTTGGATATGCCTTTGAGCGTCATCCTCCCTCTGCAATGCGGATTTCGATACTTTAAGTGGCCACGAATGAAGTCATCTACGACCCACAACTTTTCATACCTATCCAGCCAAGGATAAAGGACGAGGGCCTGTTGAACGTTAGTCAATGTAATATCATAAGCATCAGCAGAATCACCTCTTCATGAACGTATTCTATCTTGCTTTGCGGTTGATGAGCAAAGCCTGTACGGCAGTCCATTTTCTCGTAGACTAAGACTTTGATTTCGCGCTATTCCTTCATGAGTCGGACGATGTAACACTAGGTAAGAAATGCTTACCTTGACGTCTGAAAACAGAGATGCGGGCCAATCTAAAGTCTTTTCAAGGTTGTATCCTCCACGCTTTGGTCTTCCGACTTCGCCCACCGGCTTCGGGATCTTTCCCGAAACTTGCGAGCCCCGCTACCACTCCACGGCTCATGAGGAACAGAGGTGACAACTGGCTTAGACGGCTCAGGAATGGGGGATTTGGACTGGGAGGTAGATGGCGCGCTGGGGTATGCAGACGACGCCTGAGATGAAGACGACGACGGTTGGGATGAAGACGGCGGCGGTTGGGATGAAGATGACGACGGTTGCGATGAAGTTTGGGACGTAGACGACTGGGGTGGAGTTGTTGATGGAAAACGGGCTGTGATTGTGGTACAGAACGGGGCGGTGGTGGCTGCGTGGGCGCCGTCTGTTCGGAAGCAGGTTCCTGTTGTGCTAATAAAATCTTGCCTTGCATAGCTGAAGGTTGATCCGAAGGGGAAGCACGTCGAACGGATGGATCAAGCGCAACTGTTGCCCACGGCGTCTCGTCGTCCTCATCATCCAAAGAAAAGTCGGTGGATGAAGATGAGGAGGACGACGAGAGCGAAGGTGACGAAGAACGTCGAACCCAAGGAGACGACCCGGTAGCGATGGCTTCGGTGTCGGGGTGAGGCGAAGGTGACCGAGACGGGTAAGGGGAGGAACGCCGACCAGAGCGGCGTGTACGACTAGGTCCAACAGAGGGTAACGTAGTCTGATCAAGGTTGGTCGAAACCCTCGGACTTGGAATTTCGGTGCGGTCGAGTGAGAGGAAGGGGTTGGGGTTAAAGCAAGAGGACATATTGGGAACGGCGGGAAGCAGATCGTATGAGTGGCGGAACGACGAGAAAACGCTTAACAGTTTAAGAACAATTACACAGAAAAGCGTTTGTGTCCAGACGACTTGAAGACGCTTGCTATTCCAAAATGAAAGCTCTTTGACCGACGACCATGAAGGAAGGTTTAAATCGGCCCGGACTGACCGACGAATTCCTTTCTTGCACTTTTGATCACATCAAAGACCTATCCCTTTGTTATGGTCGACATTTATACGGCTACGCTGAGAACCATAGCGCCACCGTATGTCCGCCCAAATGTCTTCTCATCCCGTTCACACCTCCGGCCCTCCTCCCGATTACCGTTTTTACCAAGAGTTGAGGGGGCCAAAAGATGGCGTCTGTCGTCTAGCTTTCTCCCATGATGGTCATTTTTTGGCTGCTATCAGTGAGCCTGTTCGCTTTATAGTACTTCCCCACCTGACGCTCCTCATCTTTAGCGGAAATTAATCCTACCAGTGAATCTCTCTCCTACATGCTTCGACGCCTCTAAACTTCATTACCTACAGCGGGCCAAGGTGGCAAAGTATTCATCTGGGACGTTACGTCTTTCCTACCGATTCCTGTTCCCGATGATGACCTCCACTGTACTGTTTGTACCTGGATTTACTTGACCAAAGTGCACCTGTACACCCTAGTCTTGGGTTCCGATGACGGCAGAATAGTAACCTGGAATTTCAACGCGAGAGCTGGAGTGCGTGTTTCGCACAACCTCCATTTGCTTTGTTTTGAGCGTTCTGTACAGAAGTTTTACGACTCTCATAAGCTACCTATGGGGTCCGTTGGTGGCTCCGAGGCCGCTATTATCTCTCTTGGCGTGTATTCTGACGTGGTCAACCCATCACGTAACCGAGCCCGCGTCGCCTTCAGCCATGGAAATCCTACGGAACCTCAAGTCTCGGTCTACGCCTTGTCTCCAGAGGATGGTTTCGTGAAAATCTTCTCTGTCAAGTTGCCGGCGAAGTACATCCCCAGAACAGTTGCCTTTGAAAACAAAACGCGTCATGTACTCGTATTCTCTAGGACGGGAGGACACCTGTAAGCTCGTCTACTTCATTTCTATATGCTAAATCACTAATGATATATCAACAGGGCTTTACTTGATGGCAAGACAGGCGCCTTGATCAAGGAGAACAAAGAAGCCCCTCTTGTTATGTGAGCTTCCTCGCCATCTTCTTGATCTTTATCATCTTAATTACTTCAAGGGCGTCGGTTGCTGTGAATGAAAGCTCGGACGCGTTCGTTTCGATGAACGGGCAAGATTTCGAGTTGTATAGAAGGGATAGTCTATGTCACACCTCGTTACTTTGCACTCTTCCCTGCGATCCGCCTTTGGTTCGATATCCGAAGCAAGTTGCGTTTGTGGAGGGTTCAAAACTGGTGGTAGGCGGTACTGATCGTGGTAAAGCAAATGTCTACGACACCGCTTCCAAGCAACTCGTCGGAACGCTGGACTATCCGCTTGGTGGATTAGTTCAGCCCGTTGCTGTAAGCCAGTCTTCCTGGAGTGTACTTGTGTTGACTGACGTGCTAAGCAGACGTGCAGCACAGAGGAACTTAGTTACATCGCCATCGCGGGTTCTACTCTCCAACAACCTTCCAGCGTTCTGATCTGGGTCAAACGTCATAGTCCGATTACAAGACCTCTTACCTCCACCCAAGGCGGAATCGATCCCCTACAAACAGGCTCTGTCCACGTCTCGTTCGCCAGATCTACCTTTTCCGACGTGGAACATGTTCTTAGAAACATTTTTCTACTTGTTTTCTATGCGACTGCCATCTTCATCACAGTGACAATCGCTTGGTTATTTGCAGTACGCACTTTCAACGAAATCAAGGTACTTCAACCCTTTCGTTCTGTCGGCGATGAACAAAAATTCATTCTTGACCCTCATCAGTTTCCAGGACAGAGCGTTAACAGCGCCCGGCCCCACGGTAGCTCTGTGGGTATGACACCGCTGAGCCACACACCCTATTCGTCTGCAAGCCCACCATCAACTCTCCCTTTCAACTCTCAGTTTGCCTCAAGTCCGACTACCTCGCAGCCGCCACAAGCCACGACCGTCAGTGATGACATTCAGGACTAATTACTGTACTGTTACTTACTGCCCTTTATAACGACATGTTGAATAGTGCACAGGCTGGCCTCTATACGTATTCTTTGTTGGTCTATCTAATCACTTTTATACCTCCGAGTCTGCGAGAAAACCTTGTGGCGTCTATCATTGATCGCACCATTCCCAGAAATGCGTATCCTCAAGGCATGTCAAGCGCTTGCTTCTTCGAAGAGGCGTTAGGCGCATATCAATTCCGCCTGCGTTGTGGAGCTACGTTCAGAGGGGTCCTTCTTTGGGAAGTACGCGAGACTTTGCCATCAGTTCTGTTTCCTTCCTTTATGACAATTTCTTAGAACCCACCCCGACATTATGGGGCGGGTCTGGTCGCTCACGGGTGCGCGCCCAGCCAGCTGATGTCGTTATGAGGATCAAGCAGATCGTTAGGACTATTCGTCAAGCAGGAATTTGCGAAACGGTACGTACCTCGTCTTCCAACTTGACATTCTCGGGACTGACAACACCGACGTCAGTTGAAGACATCGCCATCATCTGCCGTCGGCTCCATTCGCGCGAAGACGAGACGGCGTGCTTTCTTTCTTCTAAGGACTGCGAGGTGCCGGTGAAACGTTGCCCCGATTAAGCTTGGTCAGCGGTTTTAGTGCGGTTTTGTTTGAAATTGAAATTCTGGCGACTCCTCGACATGGCTATTATTATTAAGCTCGACCAGACCGCGGAGAGCATCTGTGGCATGATGTGGACTATCGCCCGTAACCTCAGCGTCTACGAGGTGCATCTGTCGTCTACTCCAACGTCATTGCTGCTTGACAGTGCTTGTGGTACGTGTATGCACGCCGCATTTTATCGAAATTTCACTGGTCGCGTCCTAGGATTCGTTCACGAGCTTGTCAACTATGTACATACGAGTAGGCCAAGACCATCATTGACCTGATTACCCGCGGAACTCCTGAGGTATTGCCATCGGTGTGATCGTTACCCTCTACTTCAAGGCTGATCCCGAATGCAAGATGCGTCCTCCTTGGTGAGGTTGGTGGTGTCAAGGTGGTGTCGAGGAATACCGTGTCATCGAGGCAGTCAATTCTGGTGTCCTCAAGAAGCCTATCATCGTCACCTGGGCCATCGGTACCTACTTGCGCCGAGATGCACTCACTACCGAGGTGCAGTTCGGCCACGCTGGTTCTATGTCCAACTCAGACACGGGCGCGTCAGTGCTCTACATCCCATACAGACTTCCATCACCATCGACTGCCACGTCTTCACCAACCTCGCCATCGTCGGCTATGCCAGCAAAAGCTGCCGGATCCACGAACTGTGTGACCTTAAAGGTCTTCCTCGCATGTACAGGAGATCCGCGTCCGATAATTTGCCAGCGACATTGGGAAACAGGAAACGCCCTCCCAGGTGACATAAGAGTCGCCAGTAGATTAGGATCCACGGTGGAGGGGCAGAACATGGGTAGCATACCGGACCAGTTGCACCCCCAATAGTCATCCGTGGCGAGAAACACGGTATCGTCGACATCCGTGGTCATATCCAACTCCAGACGTTCTATGGATGCGAGGCTAAGGGTGTGGGGGGTAGGAGATAAATGTAATAGCAGGAGTCAGCATAGGTACAGGAAAACAAAGCTGGATAGGGCGATGTGCGACGCTTACTTGGTGAGGCCTCAGAAAGTGAGTAGGCCACGCTTGCACGACCGCGCCCACTCGAACCTCTGGCCGCCACCCTCCAAAACTCCACAACCTGCATCTTGACTATTAGGTGGATGATGCATATCGGCAGCTTCTATCGTTTCGTGCGGATGCCCTTAGGGTACACAAACCGTCCATTACTGAGACGGGATGTTGCCATATTGCAGGAGTAGATAATGGCGTCGCCATCATACAAGGCTTTGGGGCGGAATGTCGCGGGGGCAACGCTGTTTGTAAACGTTGTATGACCTCTCGTCGCTTGCAAAAGGTCTTGGGCTTCGGAGAGAATTCTAAGCGGTGACGCATTAGGATGCCTAGAGACGGTCAACGCGTACATACCAACTGAGGGGATAATCAGAAAAGGCACGTAGACTATCTGGAAGGGCTTACCATTATATCGATAGTATTCTGTTGTTGGCAGCCTATCAGCGACATGAGCAAGACATGAGGATACGGCGTCAAGTTGGCAGGCGTAGACGTACTTGACAATTTCGAAACAATTTGTCTTGACTTGGAACTCTGAGGCCATGGTGGAGATGTAGAAATATTCAAAGCGATTTCGGTCAGTTATATTAAGTGATGGGAGGAAGCCAGTTCAGAGCGTCGATCACATCCAAGTCCCAAAGCGGCAGTGCATCCTTCTCCTTGCACCATCATCGTCGCCAGCCTTCAACTCGCAACTGTAACGCGTTTATCGATTTCCCAACTGTTAAATGACCTGACTTAGGACTTCTGGATTCCCGGAAGACAGTTGTTTGAAACTTGGGCGGCGTGGATGCCGGCGGCGGCCCGGCGCCCTTGCCGGGTTAGCTTGAACCTGGGGAAAAAGTGCCTTATTTTCTTCGATTTGGAGCTTACTTGTGACGACGTTTGAGGCAGATTATCGCCACTTGCAACGTCCCAGGGTAAGTGATTGATCCTCTCGCCGGTTATTAAGAATGATTATCTTTGAATAGCTTCACACGGTTGTGCTGCCTCCTGGATATGTCTACCTCCACAATCGCGTCGGGGAATTATCCGTGGCCGCCCCTGTAACTGGAATACTGATAGACGACGGCGTCTGTTGTCCTTGTCGGACCAGCTTATTTCTTGGGCAAAAGGTGCACATTTCAAGTTGATCTTCCACTTTAATTCTGACCCTTTTCATCTAATGTCAGATCGACCTTTCGACCTTTCTGCCACGCCTTTCGCGGCGATTGTACCATCGCGTCCCATCGATTACACGTCTGGATTTGATGTTATCCTATCGGTCGACACGTCCTATATGGCTGCCGGTTATTTACTCCAGCAACTCGATGCCAAAGCTCGGTGTCGCATTGTTCGTTTCGGATCTGTCGCGTGGTCGGAAGTCGAGACGCGTTACTCTCAGGCTAAGCTTGAGTTACGAGGTCTTTGGCGTGCTCTGCATGCTATGCGAATTTACCTGGTCGGACTTCAGCAATTTATCGTGGAAATGGACGCAAAATACGTGGTATGCTCAATCATCATGATGTTCATCCAAACGCGTCCGTCAATCGTTGGATCACGGCTATCTTGATGTTCAATTTCGAACTCGTTCATGTACCTGCCGAGAAATTCAAAGGACCTGACGGATTGTCAAGACGCGAGCCCACAGACGATGACGGTGACATACCTGATGAAGAAGCCGAAGAATGGATCGATGCCAATGAAGTATTGGGCTGCACCGTGTGGGTAGCAGCATTCTTCCAGAGCGAGGTTGTTGGTGCTGCGGTTCAGATTGTGTTCACCAGGCAGGAGAATCTCCAAAAGCTCTAGCATTGGCGACAGTCACAGAAGACTCTATCTCGATCCCACGAACGACTGACCTCGAGCAACGCGACGCGTTGCTCGAGGACATCCAGTATTACCTTGCAAATCTTAAATGTCCTCCATCCGTTCCAGTTTTGAAGCTGCCAGTCTTGCAGCAGCGCTCTCGTCCTTTTTTCGTGGCCAACGGTCGCCTATTTCGTCGAGATCGTAGTGGCCGGCACCAGCTAGTCATCCACAGTCCCAGTCGTCTTGCTATCCTCCGAAGTGCTCATGATGGACTTGGACCTCGCCGTGGATTCTATCCAATACGTCGTCGGATTGCCGACCGCTTCTGGTGGCCGGGTATGGACATCGACATTGCGTGGTACCTGAAGACGTGTCATGAATGTCAGCTCGAGTCGACAGAGCACGTACGTTTACCGCCGAAGATATCCATGCCCGCCGGATTATTCCAAAAATGCCGCATCGACACAAGGCATATGCCTAAAGCCGGAGGAAATCAGTACACCATCCAAGGCCGCTGTAGCCTTATTCACTGGCCAGAATTTTGTATGCTCCGTTTAAAGACCGGCGAGACAGTTGGTTAGTTCATCTTTGAGGAGATCTTATGTCGTTGGGGCGGAGTCGCGGAGTTCCTCGTCACGGACAACGGTCCACCTATGGTCGCCGCCCTCGACTATCTCGGTCGCAAGTACGGCATTTATCTCTCAAGCCAACGGAATCGTCGAAGTAAGTCACCGTCCTATTCGGGATGCGCTAAAGAAGCTATACTATGTAACAACAACTTGCAAAACGATAGGTGGGTCCAAAACTGCTGTGAGTTTAAATTGTCGATCTGGCCGGGTCGCGGCGAGTATCACCTCCCACTTTCGCTGCTTTATTTCCTACTCGTCTAGACACTATACATGAGGTATATACTCGTCAAATACTACCGCTCTCGTATGGCTCTACTTATATGATGGTGCGAGGCCAGATACAACAGAGGTCGGCTTGAACCGTGCTAAAATTCCAACTCCGCCCACACGACAGCAGTTTTGGACCCGCCTATCGTTTTGCAATTTGCTGCAAGGAAATGAAAAGGTGTGGCCATCGAAAACACACCTTGTCTTCTGGGCAGATCGTGTCACTACCTCACGCAGAACGCGCCATTCTCCATTCTTCCTCCCTCTAGTCATCACGAATGAGCCTTCCGGCAACTTTGTAGTCGCTGCCGATCTCGGAAGCGACGGAACCATGGTGGGTGGTCAGAATCGGTTTAAAACCATCTAATTTCGCCATAGGTTTTGCGTCAAGCAGTCAGCACGGCTGGTATTGGACGCGAATGTCGCCTTTCCTTGCAAGTCCTGAAAATTCGTTGGAGTATGTCTGTTTTCAATATCATCGCATTGCCTTGCTGACTGATAACCTAGCGTTTGGGTTTCCTAGTTCGCCAGATATCTTCTTCCCTCGCATGCCGCTTCTCCGCGAATTGGAAGTGCATGGCGGCCTCTTTTCTTGTGTGGCAACATTGCCTAATGTTGCAACCACCAGCTGTCGCACTGTAAACCTGGTGGTTACCAACTCTCGACACGGGATACATATATGTAGTCCTCCCGTTCCATCCAGGCCCGCGGAAAGCGCTTTCCGCAATGCCATCTTTGACGGGACGGTGTATATATCTGTGGTACTACCCTTTCCATGCAACGACTGTTCTTCGAAGTGCCGGACCGTTGTTGCAAAGTTGAATAATAAATGTTCTCGTGTACCTACCTTCTTTGTATCTCGTGAAGTAGCCTTAGTCGACTATACCTTTTGAATTAAAAATGTCTTGGTGACAGCAGGTGTTACTTTGGCTGTTACTGTAATGATCAGTGTTCACCATCATCTTCTCGCATAAGCGGCATAACCCGTATGGATCTCTCCGAATTTGTCGGTTCTAGAATCGTGTCGGAGGGGACCTCTATAGAGATAAAGAGGCAAGAGGCGGAAGATGAACCGGTACCCGACGCAGGAGGGGGGGAGGACATGAAGACGGCACTAAAAGGGAGACACAACGAGACAAGCACCACGGATGGATCTGAGATTTCTCGGACTTGAAAGTACAAGATGTAGAATCTACGACATATGACAAGGAAACAGGGCGCCATCACCTCTCAAACTCTGAATCATCAATGACAACAGTAATCTCCCGTAAACCTCAAAGTCTCCTTTATCCACCCTCCCAAAAACCATTCACCAGTGGCCATAAACCAGCGCATTACGGCCGTACCGTTCCACATATTTCGACACGTCCATCCGCTTTGATGCTAATAGCTCCTGCCACTTCTTTCGCTCGTCCGCATCATTGCTATCACCTTCGCTCGCTTCATCAACAGACATGACTTCTGAGTTGCTGGGGTCCTCCTCCGGCGATGAATAGTTCCAGTTGGTGGACGTCGACGCGGTAAGCTGCAAGACGGACGAGAAGCGGTCATCCTTCCAACTTGCCTTGCCGCAAACCAGGCAGGGTCCGGCCCCTGAGGCCGCTTACGCTGCGGAACCTCTGGCCGTTTATCGACAAGGTGTTCGTGCTTAGCGGTAGCAAGCTCGATGTAAGCCCGTTGCTTTTCAGGACTGACAGTTTTCTTCAAAAACCGCTCATTGCGGTTTTTTTTGACGACAGCTTGTTTGATGAAGTCCGCGGACACCCAGTTGATGTGAACCATCTGAAAGCCTCCCATTTGATCGGCTTGAGGGCAAACGGGACCTACATAAAAGGTAAGACTCGTCTCTTGTACTTTAACTTAGCCTTACAATGCGACTGACGACGACATCCATTGAGACAAGACTGAAGGCCGTTGAGTAACAGGATACCGAAGAAGACGACCGGTGTACATACAGAGTGGAGAACAAACTGACACGGACAGACGAAGGTAAAATTGGGCTTAAATTCAGGATCTCTACATTTCTGTGCTAACTTGGTAAATGTCTCTCAGACGATAGATGTACGAACCGTGCAGATCGCTTTAGTCCTCCACCCTTTGTCCGCTTTGTCCGTGGCTTTCAGCTTGGAAAAGAGGAGACGGGCCTTGCGCTCTCCAAGGCGTATTTTTATTTCCTGAAGTCGGAGTGGGTCATTCCCTTCCGGCGGGAAAAAAGAACAAGACGCGTACTTGGTAACGCATTTGGTGCGGCCACGTCAGACCAGGATCCTTATCCAAGGGGATGGAGCGCAGTCTTTGAATGTCAGGACTGTCGGTGATGTTGTCGGGCTGGGGTTCAGAATCCATGGCGGAAGAGCGAAAGATGCAGTAAAGATTGCGGTCCGATCAAGAGGCGATGCCACATTGACCGGTTCCAGTTGATACTATGCCTCTATCTACGCGTTTCGCTCTGTTCGAGCCTCCTCCCCCAGACTGGGATCGCTCGAAAAGATTTAAGGTGAGCTCCTCGCTCCGCACCTGAAATTATGCTCACTTGCTGCAAGACCGTCATCGGTGTCCTCAGAGTTGGCGAGCTCTTCAGCCGGTACAAATCAGCTCTCAAACAAGAAAAGAATTGGGAGCACAGGGCTGTTTGTCCTGTATGGTTCAAAATCGGCTTGGTCGCCTTCCTCCCATCTGATTCTTGTTGGTTCACCTAGTTGTGTACGAGTGGTGTCGTCAAGCCTGAGGTGATGCTCTCGTGTGCACAAAGGAGTTGTGGGGCTCGGTGGGTGTCCTCCGTTCCATGTGCACGCGTCTCCTGACGAACGAATTTCAGGCCTGCATCCGAGAACTTCTTGAACAACAGTGTACCTTGTCTCACCACTTGCATGTATTACGCTAAGGTGTATTTATAGACCCGACGCGTTTATGCATACCCACTTTTTTTAGAGAGATGCTTGCTAGAAACGTTACTTACCTGGAGGAAGACGGAATTTGTACTGAAGTGTCCATATAATTTCCGAATACAGGTCGTTAATGATCTCCAGCTTGTCTGTCGCGCTTCGGAGGGATTCGCTTGAACAGCGGGAACTGTCCCAAGTTGATATCGAAGCAAACCATGAACAAGAGCAAAAGATAGGTACGGCGTTAAAATAGCCTACCATGTAATCTGAGAGAGGATAGTCAAATGTTGCAATGTGACTCAAACACAATGACATACGTCCTCAATGACAGAGTGGTTATGTCTTCTGTCTGGTGGTATACCCAGACAGACGGGGTTCGCCCCCTGCTGAGGTCCTTGCAAGCGTTCGCTATAATTTTTATAGGGATCCGTTCTTCCAGTCGGCTTTTCTCAGTTCTGGTCCGAGTCGCGTCAATCCTTCAATCACCGATACACGGCTGGATTATGATAGGAAAATCATATCGAATCTCGGCGGCTAAACGAGTTGGCAAGGAGCAGCAAAATTCTCGTGAGATCGGGTTCCGGAGATGACGACCACACGACCACGCCTTTCAAGTTTCGCTCTCTATCTTGGACAGCCTCCTGCTCCTCCTCCGCCTCTTCTTCTTCGTCCGACTCGCCATCCACAGCACCCGCACCAACGGTGACATGTTCCCCGATGCCTATTGCCATTGCGGTTACTACCTGAAGCGAAGACGGTGACCCATGCTAACCTTAAGCTTCTGAAACCTTCAGATGAGGTGATTACATTGTTTGTAAAGTAACTCTTTTGTCTCTAATCTGTTAGAAGATCGTCGGTCGTGTCGACGCGAATGAGTTTGATAAACTTTTGACTGTGTCCTCCCACTTCAACGCGAAACGGTCAACAGAAGATCCGCCGTACCATGTAAGTCCTGTTCTAGATACCTCGCCCATGGACCGTCACTTATTTCCCTGTCCAGAGTGCACAACAACTCACCGCTGCGACATTTGGGAATGAACTCGCGCAAGTTAGGCATCAAGACCATTACAACGACTATGTCCTCCGATGAAGACTCACCGACAAGCAGAGCACTGGACCGTTCGGTCACAAACTGAAGCGCGCTTTGCGAAGTATCGGCAAGGATCCGCAGTCCGATGTCTTCGATGTTAGGCAAGTCGTCCGCTTTTCGAGTATATTTCGCTTACTGTGACCCTCTTAGATCGCAGGAAGAAATGGCCAAGATCGACCGACATGCAGAGGAAATTGGAACCATTCAGAATCTGCGGCACTCGAAGTTTAACCCCATCCTCAATGTGTTGATACGGAAGTACATGCTCAACAGTTTCGAGGTTGCCAGCGGATATTTCCCAAAGATCGCCGACCGTATAGCTGTGAGTCCTTAAATATCCGTCCGTTCTGCACTAACATTCACATTTGCTAGGATCCTGTTAGAAAGAGGGTCATCAAACTTCTCAAAGCGTACTACGCTGTGACTCGAGACGCTGCCCAGCAGGTCGAGATCGGCACTCATCTAGTCTTGCGCATGTTGGATGAGAACGAATCCGTCAAGGATCTAGCTAGCAAGACCATCGAGGAACTTTGGTTCCCTTCCTCGGCATGACGAGAGTATCGATTCCCTTAGCTTTCGCTTGCTCGGCCTGCTTCAGTGTCAGCTATAGCTAAAAAAATCAATGTGAATACGTACCTGGTCGCGTTCGAGTGCCTTGAGCGGACAGATGACAATAACTAACTTTCGGAGCTTCTTCAGCTTGAGATTGGCCATGATGGACAGCCCTTCGAATAGCAGACTTTTGCCGTAACCGGTACCTGCTAGAACCATGGAGTCGTATCCTTCCAGGACTTGGTGGATGGCGTGCGTTTGCCAGTCCTCGGGCGAGGTTAAGCGCTTTGATCAACTCATAGCGGATAGAGTCGACAGAGAGGTGACCAAGGAGCGAAAGTTTTATGCCCTGAAGTCGACTCGACACTGGGTCTTTTCGACGCCGGGCGGGAGTCTGGGGTGGCGGGGCAGTGGAAGAGGTTGATGGACGAGGAGGAGTAGTAGGCGCCATGACGGCGACACACTAATTAAGCTGGACTGAGGGACTAAGAATGCTGGAATGGACCTGTTCATGGTTCAATGTCTGTTAGACACGCCTTACATTAAAATCTGGGCGCGTACCGACGTGATTGGGATGTAAAAGCAGTTCCTTACTTGGTGCTCTACCAGCACGATCACCCAGCTAAATCACGGAGTATACGTTGAAAGACAATATATTAGAGTAGAAAAGCACGGAGGATATTATAGATAAAGGTCCCAGGAATAAATTACTCCACTTGACGGAGTCGCCAAGTGGTCGTCGGCGTCGAGTAGAGAGGAAATGCAGGCCCCTTCTGCCGTTCCATGCCGCGATCCAAATTTGGTTTATTTGGATCGCGGCATGGAACGGCAGAAGGGGCTTGTTCGGAACCTAGCTCAAGGAGTCAAGGGGGGATCGGATCACAGAATCTGCCACGCCGTCTCCAAAAGATTATCATTATGGCAACGATGATCATCATCCGAAAATGGCAATCACCCCTTTTCGCCGCTTGTGCCACGGTCTTTCCGTTTTCCACGCTTGGTTTTGGCTTCGTTCTGCCTCTTAAAGGCGACGACTACTCACCAGCAATGCCCTAGAGTGAAATCATTGTTATTCTTGATATAGTAGACGGTAGCGACGCGACGCGCTCCTCGGTCATTTCCGTTGATCACGTGAAAAGTTGAAAATATCGCATTTTGTTTCTACATGGTTCACCGCTGTACGGACAAGTCTCATTACTTGTCCAATAATTGTTTAAATATGTTACATAAAATGTATGTACTACGAATATTTATCCGAGGTCTACACCAAAAGTTACACGAGGATTGACGCGGACGCTTTGCCTGTCTACAAGTTTGAGCCTCCAAAGTAAACACAATCAAACAGACCAGACGTTTTGAGAAATTCTGTGATCGGATACCCCTTGACCTAGCTCCGACCTCGGTCGACGAACTTTCATCCCATCACCACCGCATCGAGTCTCTGTCTCAAATATTTCCGATGGTTTTCGTTTCAAATGAACGAACTCGCTGCCTCAAACAGGCGGGACCATCTGGACGTTGCCTCTATATTTCCGATGGTTTTCGTTTCAAATGAACGAACTCGCTGCCTCAAACAGGCGGGACCATCTGGACGTTGCCTCTATATTTCCGATGGTTTTCGTTTCAAATGAACGAACTCGCTGCCTCAAACAGGCGGGACCATCTGGACGTTGCCTCTCTCTTTCCGATGGTTTTCGTTTCAAATGAACGAACTCGCTGCCTCAAACAGGCGGGACCATCTGGACGTTGCCTCTCTCTTTCCGATGGTTTTCGTTTCAAATGAACGAACTCGCTGCCTCAAACAGGCGGGACCATCTGGACGTTGCCTCTATATTTCCGATGGTTTTCGTTTCAAATGAACGAACTCGCTGCCTCAAACAGGCGGGACCGCCGGTTTCGATATATCAATGATTTTCAGAAACCCTCGCGCAAAGGTAAAGAACGCGATCTCCTTCATCGGGACTCCTCCAGAGACCCACAGCCCACCGACCTCGACGAGACACTCATCGCCTTGCGTGGTCGGAACGCAGCGTGCGCGCCCTTTCCCGCTCTCAGACTTTCTGCTCATTGTTTTCCCAGCGCCATCAAACCTCGCGACAGGCCAGAGCGCCCAGCTCAGTCGGAACGTTCTCCAAAACTCGCGCCCCAGCCATCTTCCAAGCCGTCGCAATCTCCCAGACGGTCAAACATGTCGGTCCAGGTCATCGTCTCACGTCCACTACAGGAAGCGGATCCAGATGATTTCTCTCGCCGCCTCAAAATATTATCGTCCCCGTCTCCCCGACTAGCGCAGCAGTCGGCAAACAGGCCCACAAACTGTTCGATCTAGAGCGGGATCCCATTCCAACCCTTCGCAGGATGGCCGAGGATGCCACCAGCTCTCGTAGCGGACCCACGAGAGACGCTGCCGCTCGCCAGCTGTTCAATCATCGCAAGGACGACCCTGTTCGCTTTTCAGTCCTTGCACGTCCTCAGGGCCGTCCTATCCCACAACCCCGGATGTCCCTTCTCCTCTCGCTTCCCAGCCCAGGGCTTCACACAAACGGAAACAGCTGGATACCGGTCATGTTGTCTTTGCTTCTGCCTCGTGGTCTTCACTCCAACCTCAGTCCAAACGTACGCGGTCCAAGCTCCCCGCGACGGTGGAGGACAAACGAGGATAGGTGATGCGACTTCTTGCGGAGTTGCGATTGACTATTAAAGATCTCCTTCCACTGCCATCATCATCATCATCATCATCAATTACACGGCACGGCTTTCCCTGGAGGAGAAGCTGGGTTTAACGCGGGATTATATTTCGCGACTCGGACTGACATGGAACGAGGTGGAGTACAGGATGTACGAGATCCCGTCTCGTAGTGAGAAAGCGGGCGGAGAAGCGTGGCATGCAGGCTATCCTGACGAAACTGAGGGACGACCCAGTGTAAGTCGTCCGTTTGTTTCATCGTAAAAACCGTCTTGCTTAACCTGATGTTTTAGCTCCTTCGTATTCCGGGCAGGCCGTGGACCCCGTCCTTCTAGGCGTTCCCACGTATTTCGATGTCATTCCGAAAAAGCGCGCTCGAGATCTGCGGCTGATCAGAGGCAAGCTGGATTCTGACAAGTACGAGACGATAGAGGCGCTCGAGGAGGATATGGCGCTCATGGTCGACAATGCCATAACGTTCAACGGCCTCCAGTCGGACGTGGGCGCTGGTTGCTGTGGCGTTGCGTCGCATGCAGCAGTGGAGGTCTAGCCAGGACAAGACGAGGAAGGACGTTGATAAGGGTACCCCACAACCGAACAAGAAGGCGAAGTATGTCTGATATGGAACTTTGATACAATTATTACATGAGTGATTGGCGAAGGGTATAAGTATGATGAGGATGAGGATGCAGTGGGTAAAAACAGTGTAGTGTCAATCAGTAATGCGCAGAAGAGAAAAAATGATGTGAGATATGTTAAAAAAAGCCCCGCCTCCTACCTGTCGGGCCACAGTTCTATTAGAGTATTTGATTCTTCTTCCGGTGTGTCTTTTTGATTCATCCAACGGTCAGGTATCTAGATGTGAGTAATTAGAAATCATGCGTAGGAAGAGGACGAGGACGTGAGACAATACGAGAGGGAAGTAACGCTCCATGGCGCTGATAAACCTTCGATACTGCCTGGGTGTGACGATGGTGGGCTCGCCTCTGCCAGCGCCTCCGAGGAACGCGGATTCTTTCGCCCAGCTCTCCAACTTCTTATCCCACGTATATGTGCGAATGTAGTCGACTATGCCCACAACGAGTTCATTGTTTTCCATGACCAGCAAGTTCATTTGAGTCGACTTCGCTTTCCCATGGCCTGATCCATGATCGGTCTTTCGGAAAGTGAGCTTGTAGATGCCGAACACTTTCGCGAGAAGGGTGGGTCGCTGGAAGTATCGTCAGCTTCTTCGCAGGGTCTGTAAAGGATTTCGACGTACATCAGCTGAAACAGCCGAGGTCGAATTAGGCAGGAGCAAATGTCTCCACGGTCTCACCTCGGGTCGGGACATTTCCTTTGCGATGAAACGGTCGTCTTTGGATATGTTAGAATTGTGTAGAACAGAACATGAGAGACAAAGTCTCACCGCGTGCGCAGAACCCGACTTTCCGCCGTTCGCATTCCATTTGACACATCGTCCTAAAGATTCGAGTATGCTCTTTTCCGAACCACACTGTCAACGGCTGATGCAGATGTCATCGATATCAGATCCAGTATACTTAAATCTTGAGATCTAAATACTGTATGGACACTGCGATAAACGAAAAAATGTATCATTTCTAAATAACCAGCAGGCTCCTGCTTCAAAGTCCGTGTGCAGTGTTCTACATGTTGAGCTGGGCTCTTCGAGAGTCGGTAATCCACCGTGCACTAAAGATATAATAAATAATACTGTGGGGGCGCACTTGGCGACTTCCTGCGGAACGGGAATGACGGATATTTCCTGGGGATACGCCGAAATCCACACAACACAACGTCCGGTGGGCCCGCCGTTACCCCCAGGAGCCTGACGACGGCATAAGGATCATTCTTGAGCATCGCCGTGACTCCTCGTACGTTGCCTAGTGGGACCCGAGCGTCGTCTAACAGAAATATTTTAGTTCAAGCAGAAATGGACCAAATTGTTAATCTCACCAGACAAGAAGCAGCATACCAGTGAGACGGCCTTCATTCCATAGACGACACCTCTAGCAATATCCTGCAAGACATCGGGGAGCCTTCGAAGTCGCAGTCGAACCCGACATCACGTTTCGCGCCGGAGTGACGTTGGGCGAAGCGGGCGAGCGTATATAGCGACGGAGATTGTAATACCTGAAAGAGGAAACCAGAAGGCCTTTTCTCTTGATGCCCGACAAAGTTTGAGGTCGTCGAGTCTAATAAGGAATTTGTTAGTGTAAACACGTCCTAACAAATCTTGAAATACATACCGTGGACGAAGGAGGGCGCCGAGGCATACTTTGTAGGGTACATGTATGGCATACATACCCTCAAATGACAGAGTCGATCGAGAACCCTCACGTTGTCTTCCCGCCGCGCCGACGCCCATCGCGCCCAAACCCTGCAGTACAACATACATGATACATCCGATGCCGCCGTTCTGCCACCATCCTTGGGCCGCCAATATAGGACGTATGCGGTATTCAAGAGCTGCTTTGTCCATTGCGTCAGCTCATTCAGGTTCAGCGGATTCCTCGTCTTGCTGTTCCCCGTGCCAAAGAACTCGCCATCTCCCATCGTGGACAACAAGTCTGTATACGCATCCGCTAGCAGTCATAACATCGATGGCCATTCCTCCGCATCTCTGATCCAAAATCGAGTTTTTGATCCTTGCTCAAAGGACTCGGGCGTAAGACAAATCAACTAATATCGCGGATCCAGCCCGAAGATACCATCAACAAGACATTATTTCTCTCCAATGACCAAACTCCAGTTACTTAACGCAAGGAAAATGCGGATGAGCGCCTTCGATGACTTTGCATGGATGATCAAAGAAGTGAGGTGAGGCACGGAGGGTAAGGTCTTCAGTCACTTAAGCGTCCTTGAATCGAACAGAGGCAAGGGTTGAGTTTTAGCTGAGCTGAAGTGCGGGACGACGGTGACAGTTATTTCTTCGTCATCAGAATTGGTAGCTTCCTTCGCTCCTTTTTCCTCAGCAGCCTGGTGCGCCATGATGTTGGAAAGTATTCCAATATAAGCCGGTAACACGGACGTCGTAGGAACGAGGGCCAAGAGGTTGGCTAAATTCACGCACGCTTTGAGGGACAGTGGTCGGGTGAGATGGAAATCTGATAGGTTACTGTAGGTACGCGAAAGGGAAGCGCGCGCCTAATTGGGTGAGAGGAAGGATGGAAATGGTGACAATGTGGTGGAATAGATCATAATGCAACAGTCGCAAATGAGATGAGGACGGGATTTTGGAGATGTCTTGGGATAAACCAAGATACAAGTCGAGAGAAGGGAGTAGAAGCGCCTGGTAAGAGATATTGCAGCACAAGGACACTACTCTGGGGATGCCGGAGCAGCTTCTCTAATGTTTGAAGGGATGACACTGCATTTTCAGGTCTGTACAGCAGAAGTCAGTCGATAACAACAAACCAGATTGACTTACTTTGTGGCGACCGTTCAGAGTAGTAGCAGACTCAGCTGTCTAGCTAAGACTACCCCGTTCGTCGTCATCCCGCCACTCCAATCCGCTACCGCCATCGCCGAACACCACATGTCGAGCGCTTCATCATCCTGTCCTAACAGCACCAGACATCGCATGCCTGTCAGCCCAGTCACGTCGCCATCAAATGTCCGCCGCAGTTCTACTCGTAAGCGCTGCTTCGAGAGAGTACCCCGCCACTGGTCGAAGAGCGCTGACTGCGACTGGGCCGAGATCGGCGTCGGAGACGGTGCTGATGCGAGGAAATGCTCTCGGGAAGGGTGAAAAGGTGTTTCTGGGGTCCGAAAAGGTTGATGAGGGTGGTCGGAGATGGTCTCGAGGACGTTCCATCACTTTAGTTTTGTCAACCGAATTCGAGGAAATGTCGGAATTTGCGCCACACGTAAGTTGGTTTTTGGAATGTTGTTCAATTGAAAGCACCCGGAGCCGACCGATGTAGAGGCTATTCGAGTAATGTAGTAGAACGTCTGGAAGAAGTGTCAGCTAATCAATCCAAAGCAATAATCACAACTTCAATCTCGAACGCACCAAGTTGGATTTCCCAACCGAGATCTTGTCAACGCGAAAAGGTTTCCAAAGTCGAACGTTCGCGGATCCATATGGTGGTCGTATCCGAGTTCTGGGTCATGGCAACGCTGCCACGTAAACGAAGAGATCGTAATCAAGCGAACGAGGGTTCCACGACGCGAACTTCAAAATGGCGTTACAATTGCAAGTCCGCGAGGTCTGCGGATCTCACTGCATCTAGACGAAAGTCTATTGATATAATAAGCCATCAGACATACGCGAAATAAGGGCACATACTGCTGTTGAATGGAAATTCAATTTCCAGTTCGAATGCTTTGCAGCGAGGTTTGAATTGTCTTTCCGAAGATTTCGCCCCGAGTGCAGCATCCAGAGTATGGTAGCTGAAAAGTCCTTTAACGTCGAGGAGGGATTCCCACAGGAATGACGTCCAGATTGAAACGAGATGGGGGATGGAGGCAAGGGCGAAAAGCCGGTGAGCGGGCGACGAGCGGGTCCTCGGTGTTACTGCGACAACTGGGTAGGATGCCTCCCTGAGACCGGCAGGTAAGTCAACCGGCGCACTGCCAGCTTTGAGAGACTTTTGGCTGCGAGTGCGAGTGAGGAGAGTCTAGTTGTAGGCAGTGTAGAATTAGGAGAAATACGTTCGTCGATCTGTTGTTCCCTGTTTGTACTCAGTGGGATCGGCCCGATTAAGAGGGCGATGAGTTCACCACATCTCAGTCTACGAGTTAGTTAATATTGCAGTCTCCTACTAAGTACAAGCTAAATATCAAGGAATAAAGGGGGCGGATATGATACAAATTATGAAGAAATGGAATGTGACTAGTCTCCGTATCAAACATGATCCTTGCCTGAGTCAAGAGTTCTTTGCTTCTTCGGCACAGAAGATGCACTGGCCCTTGTAGACTTCCGCTTCTTAGCAGACCGGCCGTTCGCCTTGGTGCACCCAATAGGCTCGTCCGTTTTGCGAGGCCTGAGGGTGCGTACGTCGTTGTCGGTCCCAGTTATGAGCGCAGGCTGCTCAAGAAGAGGCACAGGATCCTGTAAGGTAAACGGTACCATTGCTTTGATCCATATGACGGATATGGATTTAACCGTCTTGAACCTTTGCCGCTGTGCTACGGTGCATAACGGTGAGAGGGTCTGATTGCTGGCCTTCTGGATCAGGTTCCAGACGACAAACGCAACGGACAAATGGCACTCAACAACGAGATCGTCGTATGGCGCCTTGAACGTTTTCGGGCCGATAGTGGGGTTGTTGGGGTCAACAGGCTGCCGTGTGATTGTCTGATGGAATGCGCCAAACGGCATGATAGTGTAGGTATGGAGAACGCCATCGCGCAAATCCTACAAATGGTCAGCATACTGGCGCCTCAGCTATTATCGTGTGTACACACCTCCTCATCCCAGAGCTTGGTTAAAGCAGCAGCGTCATACTCCTTGTCTCGGAGTTCAGTATACCGATTGAGGATCCGACACAGGATTTTGTTCTCGGGACAAAGCGCCCAACTGTCGGCCTTAGCATCAAAAGCCTTATGGAGTTTCAAGAGGCCTATTACGAAGTTTAATTGAGGTCCTTTCGGAAGACACATGCATACCGAAGAAGAGATTATATTGGGAATCGACAGTTAGAGAGTCTCTAGGACGCCCTGTCAGATGTTCGAGTGCCCGAATCTACCGCATATTTGATTAGACAGTGAATAGGGTAAACAAGAGTGGAACGTACTGAAGCTAGATCCGATGCACGTTTTACAACGTGCATTAGCTGTATTTTGGCACCACTGGCCGCGGGAACGCGTGTTATTAGGCATCGTCGCCCGATTGGAGATGCCGCTTCGGCTCTTTGGCGGGCTGCTGATGAAATCTTTTTCATCGGTTGGATGTTTTTCTCAACCGTAGGTTGCCTTTGGAGCTTTTGTGGTCGGCCAGTGGATGCCCTGGTGTACGCAGGTATGAGCTCCCTCGGGCTGGGCGGGGGTGACGGAGTTGCAGGAGGCCCTGCAGTCCACGTGATATACCTAGAGCGTTTGGAGGAATTGGTGTATTCGTCGAAGTCCGACATTAGCGACGATGAAGAGAAAGAGGCGAGAGAGACGACTGGAGAACAAGCAAACAAGAGAAACCGCTAGAGATTAGAGCATTTTATAGTTGTGACCCCATTGTGTCCTGAAGGAGACAAAGAGTTCGTTCCAACGTCTAACACAAGGGAGGTCCGCTTCCTCGACCAAGTAAGGGATCAACAGCCCATTCCCGCTTTCACCATATTTAGCCAGACTTTGAAAGGGATAGTGGTTGTGGGTGAGGGCGGGGAGGGGAGGTGCAAGACATAAGAACAGTCTTCATAATAGGAAAGTAGTTATCGTCCCCTCGAAGGACGACGACTTGAATCCGACTTCATGGCGGGAGGAGCTGACATAATCTGATCGTCCAGCGTTTTTCCACGCCTCCACAGCCAGACGTTCAAATGAGCGCCGCCTAGCTCTCACTCGATTGTGGTGCGCTCGATGAGCCGATCAAGCTCAGCTTGGGTTCGACACGAGCGCCGCCCAAGTATAGTAGGGTTACTCCGCCCAAGTAGTGATCACCACCTGTTAGAAATAAATCCCAAGCTCAGCTTGGTCTTGCATTCTGCCCGACCCAATCTTGTCTCCGAAAATGTCATTCTTTGATGGTAAGCCCGACAGGTCGGTTGTTTCATGAGAAGTTGAACCATCCATGTCCCAAACAGGCAAGTTCGCACTTGTCTCTGCCCATCACCGCAACACACCAAGTCCTGCTCTGTCCTACTCAAAAGGACCCTCGAGTGTGATGAACCGAGCGCGACTACAACGTCGCTCAAGAACGACGATGACCTGAGCACGATAACAATCTCCCATCCGAGCACGACGACAACCTCCCCGACTTGCAAAGTTTAAGACCCCGAGGATGCTGATCCAAGCGCAGGAACACCGAGCGTGGACACGACAACCCTCAGTTCGATGAACTGAGCGCGACTACGAATCCCTTCGAGAACGACGATGCACTGAGCACGACGACAACCCCCGACCCTCTAGAAGCAACAGGACCATGACCTCCCTCAAACACGATTACCTGTGACGACCACGAGGATAACTTATGCACGACAAATAACCTCTCTTCAAGCGCGACGGATCAAGGACGATGATAAACAAACCGCGGATGACCTTTTTATCACGATAACCTGCGCACAACGACGACGTCTCTTCAAGCTCGACAAATTCAAGTGCAACGAACCGAGCACCAGCGAGCATGAATGAGGACAATTTTTTTTTCTTCAAGTCTCGTCATCTGAGGACGACCTGTACAACATTTGGCGCATGTCGACCTCCTCCTCAGAGGTGTATGGGAGACGCAGCAGATGGGACGATGTCTGACGAGTTTGAAAGAAGAGATTGTGGGATACATTGTGTGAGGTTTGTTTCTTGCCTTCGGTGTCGCTGAGCATTCTCACAGTGTCGCGTAGGCGTACCACACACGTATTTCTACGAGTTAACTGATTCTATCTCTCGAGATGTAAAATAATCAACGTTCGGCGGTGTTGGGCTTGACGGTCTTACTATGGGCACCATTGGGGAAAGCTACGTGCTCAGGTACCAGTGAAGGTATGTCGACAAGACACGGTTGCCCTGTTTGATCAGAGATGGTCGCCAAATTGGTGATATTAACTCAGTTCGCGATCCTTCTTACTTATACCTGAGACAGGGACGAATACATCGGTCCGGCACCGTGCAGATGCCTCTTTGGAACCCGCGGCGTTGTCTCTTGGTACATGCATCTTCCTTGTCCCATCTTGGGCTTTCGTCCCAAGGAGCCACTTACCGTGCCCACGGTTGCTGCCGCCAAGAGAGGGAAGAAGAAAGATGATAATGGAGAGACCAAAGCGGATATGAAGAAACGCGAGAATCTCTCGAAAACCATTGGAACACTTCATCAATCTCAAACCGAAAGGTAAGTATCTTACATTTAATTTGATGATTGGTTGAGATTGGTTGTCTCATATGGGTGTCCATATAGGACAAAATTAAATCCCGCTTTCAGAACCGGATTTTCGTTTTCGATTCAGAGTTTCGGAGCTTTTAGAGTTGATCTCGGCAGCGATCACACCGTAATCTTGTTCTCAATGCTACAATCTCTTGTTTTCATTCTTTCGTATACCCTATGGCTCGCTGTGATTCATATTGAGTACGCACTTTCGTTGGACGGGTGGCGGGACCCGTGACGTGTGCGCCTTTGTGACGCGCCATCTGTCACATCATCGCGACTTGATCTTCGCCGACTAAACGCTCGCACACAGTGTACACTCTACCTTATAATCATAGTTTGGTTGAGCAGGACAAGAAATGTTCCGTCAGCCAGGTTGGTACCCAAACTCCGTGGACCCTGCCTGCACCTTGACACCTCAGTTGATCACTGCACCCAATCATTGCTCTACTTAATCGCCGCCGCCGCTACTGAGAACGTCTATGACTGTAGTTATCCTGAGGCAGGTCATGTGTCGGTCCTTCTTACAGCCCAGTACACGCCACTATTCAGGGAGAGTACGTCATTAGACGGTAGAGAAATCAGTGTAACAGGAGGACTCGGACACACCCGAATTGAACAAGTTCGGTCTCTGTTGGGCCTTCATGAGCAGTGCAGTCTGACTTCTGAGCACGTCAGAGCATAGAACAATGCCCTTCACACACTGGATGGCATATCAATCCAGAGGTGGTAATGCAGATGCAGTTCTGTTCGGAGGCTGGAACATCTTGGGTGCGCCACTTCCCGGGCCTGTCTCCGATGGGCGCTAGAGTAAGCAGTAAGTTCAAACTGCTTGAGTAGACATACATACTTGAAAAACAAAGACTTGAACAGTGCAACCCGCTGACTGAATGGAGTCTTGGCGGTGGCGTCTGAATTAGGCAAGCGTCGGCGCGCTAGCCCCTAAGTAACGTGATCGGCTGGTGCTCGGGCCGATCACTCCGCAAACGAAACTCAACCTTCGTCTGCTGATACGAAAGTGAAAGTTGGACGACATTGCCCTCGAATGTGAGTCTTCCATATGATATTCTGGATTCATTTTTGTCCAACAAGGACACCAAAAGTCTCATGTGCCTTCTGACCGGATCTTGATTCTTTTGGTGGAGGACTTCCAAGCGAGATCGTATGTTGTCTGGGCAAGAAACTCGGTGAACTTTCCAGCCTGCCAGACCCCGGCCCCCAATTCCTGGACATCGCCCATAGCGGATTTCTTCTCAGCAGCTTTCTTGGGAATAACGGAATTGCCCGCGGCGTCCTTCTTGACTTTTTGGGGCAGGACCTACAGTGCGTGGCTCCTTTGGTGGGGACACGGACCTTCTTGTTCAAGAGCTGATTGACCAGTGCCTCGATATCAGTCTGGCAGCCAACCTCTTTGGACCGTCGCGCGCGGTCAGAATCACCGAAGACAAGATGGGTGACCTCTCGAAAGGCTTCCACGCAAGCGGAGCCACGCTTTTGAATATACTCAATTGTAACTCTGTTTCCATGGGCAATGAGGACGTGCTACGAAGCGATAAGTAACCAGCACTGCAGCGCTACTCATACTGACCTTTATCCAAAAGTTCATAGACTGGATCCTTCATCAGATTATTGGAAGTCCGACGTGTGAGCCGAGTGTGGGCCGAAAAGTGCCTGAACACCTGAGCGCCGCGCGGTCGCGTCTTGTTGATCAACTTCGTTGACGCAGCCTCGTCAACGTCACCAGTGATGGTCGCCGCCTCAAAAATGAGCATCGTCAGCCCGGAAGTGCAGAATATGTTTCGAATCTTCTCCGGTCCGCCATACCCCACCCATTCCACGACTATATCATCGAAGGATTATGCAAAGGATTGGCCGGAACACATGTTCTCTCCGCATTGCGCACTGGCGGCGGCAAGACGAGCTACATGTATGGATTTATGAAGGTCCTGGAGCTGCTATCCAAGCTCCCTGACTCAGAGCCTTGCCCTTTCGACCTCCAACAATTCCCAAAGAATACTCTTATGGTGGCTGTCTTTCCTATCTGTATGACGGAACGATTGTCTTCCCTCCTACTAGAGCAGGTACCCAGGCTAAAAGTTCAGCTGTTCCATGTAGAGATCACATGCTATCCATCGCCCCCGCCAATCATCGGTTGAAAAATTTAAACCAGCTTCGTTCTAAAATCTTGCGAAGCTCCGCTGTGGTCTCGTACTTCCACTGTAGCAAGACTTCTGCGCACTCTCTGGCGTAATTATGTCGCCCTGCGCCACGGAATCCAAGGCATCAGAACTTCATCACCCTCAGGACGCATCCGGCGTCAGCGTGAGCTACTGCATCTTCAAAATCGCAGAATAGCAATGCATCACGAATGAAGAATGCGTCGTGAGCAGCCCAGTCATCTTTCCTTTTCTTGGCCTGATCTGCAGCATCGTATCCAGCAATATCCGTGACGAGAGATTTTAATTCATCAAGCGTTGGTTCCCACTGTCGCAAAGTATTCCATGTTCGCTTCTTTTTTCGAATCCTACAACGAAGTGAGAACAATCTTTTACTTTGAGCATCGTAACTGACTAATAATATATAGTATTCGAGCAATCTGCGAATGTCGGATGGGTGACTTTGAGGCTGCGTAGTTCGGCTTGCTGGCATCCCAGGTTCGGTTAAGCCAGTCCTTGTGGGCTTGGAGACATGTAGGATCTTGCACCGGACTATGTCCATAGTGGGTACGCATAACCATGTGAGTCGCTTGTAATGCATAATGCCAGAGAGTGCTTAGCGGGAATCCGTACTCCAGTCGTTCCATAGGCGTAACGTCATCGCTGCCATTGTCGGACGAGTCGGGCGCTGAACCAGCCCGCGGTTGACAGAGAGACAAACTGGCCCGAGGGATTGAAGCGCAGATTCGCGCATGGTCAACAAATTTTGGCGACCCAAGCCCCGCCTGTCTGCGCAAAGCGGAGTATGACTGGCGGTGTGTTTTCATGACACTATCTTCCCTTATGATGAGAGCTCCCAACAGCTTAGGCGGACACGGAACGTTGAATGGTACGCGCCGAGGTCTCCATCGCTTTGCTTTGCACTTCACTCAGCCTTCACTTCACCTTCCACCAGCATCCTTGACAATATCCAGCGTGGGATTCGGGACGAGGCAGCGGCCAGCGGCGAGCGAAATCCGATGATGAACCCGGAGGCTCTTTCAGTAGATTGTCGAACAAACGGGCACGGAGCTGTAGCTGCAAAGGCCGAGCCTTGCTGGAGCAGACCCTGCATATATATGGGCCCGTTCAACTTCCTGCATGCAGCTGTGCAGCTGCTGCAAGTGTTCCACGGCCCGCTCGACATCGACACCATATCAAGCTGTCTTTTCTCTGAATCTTAGGCAAGCTTGCTGCTTCAACTACATCGCTGCTCATATGTGCCTCAGTCATGGACTTACCCCCTGAAGCCTATTCAGACCTCAAACCTCAAACCCTGGTTATTCTGCCGCCAATTTGCGAATTTCGACTCTTGAGGACTTCCACGGAGCCTGTTTGGTCACCACATCTCATCCATCAGATAACCGCTCTACTCGGAACTTGTGTGATTGGTGGTGCATTCTTTATTCACCCTGCCTACACGAGAAACCTGTCAGTTCTTTGAACTTTATCCGATCACGCCTTCCTTTATATTAACAATGGCGACACACTTCACGTTCAATGAAAGAGGCGATCAAAGGGTCGTCTTGACAAAGACAAGTCTTTACGGTTATCTTCAGAGCGACTACTTGCCACTGCCGTTCAGTTGCCTCGTCCTTTGACGGCGATGGTGCGTAGTTTGTCGGCACCTTTGAAGCCACTCGTCTTATGGCATTCACTAGATGCAGGCTGAATATCCGCACAGCGATGGGCTCAGCAAGTCCTCTCATGGCGAAGAGTGCCCGTCAAAGCTACGAATGCTTGGGCAAAGTCAGGAAGCACAGGGAGAGCTTATCCTTCTCCGACGCGTTAAAAAGGATCTTGAGGGTAAACTTGAAGATGCAACGGACGCTCTCCAGGTCGCACGGTACTTAGGCAGCGTGGAGGAAAGAGTAGCCGACGAGGTAGCGACTATAGAAGGCCTTCAACAGAGGTTGGAGCTGGCGCATGAGGACAGTAAAGAAGCTTTGGAAGAGCAAGAGGTATGGATCACCAGATGTATGACGGACGAGTCTGACACTCTCTCATGATTAGCTCAGGGCTCTTGAATGTGAGCTAGAGATGGACCGCTTGCAGTGGGAGCTCTTGGACTGTAGTACCGCTCTTAAAGCGGTCACTCGGGTGTGTCAGTCCGTCCTGCATGCGACGATCGTTCATGTCATACAATTTTAGAACCGAGAGCAAGAGCTCGCCAGACTGCGCCAGGCAGTGGCCAATGAGCGGTTAGCTAAAGCCGAAACAACGGTGCGCCTTGCTCAACGTCCTTCATATCTTTACTCAGGCTGACTGGCTTCCAAAGAAATGGAAAACGTGCTCGAGCCCCGAGGTATCCGCTCTTCGGGAGCAGTTGATTGAGCGAGAGGCAGAACTCGCGAGGCTCCGGGTTGGTTAATGCCTTTTCTATGTCTAACAAATCATTAATATCAACTCTTCGAATTCTACAGCACCTAGTAATCCAAAGCTCGCCAGAAAATCGTAGTAAGGCGAACGACAGCGTTACTAGGGAGCACGCTATTCTGCAAGAAGAGGTCAAGACGACTCCGGCTTTGTTATTGTCCTTAAAGGTCTATGAATTTGCGTCATTCTCTGGTATAAATGTCGCTTAAACATGTTTCTGTGCTCTAGGCCTCTACAAGAGACGATAACAGAGATAGGGACGCACTCGAGCTTGCTTACAGAGAGCTCCTAGCAGCCCGTAACGAACTCCAAAGGAGCCACGAAAGACTTGAGGTATTGCACGAGGACTGTCAATCCTCAAAGGACGCTCTAAGAGCTAGCCATCAGGATCAGCAGGCGAAATCGAAGGAAACTATAATTTGTCTCGAGAAGGAGCTGGCCATGGCCGACCGGAATCAGCATACCAAGCACAATGTCCGTCAATGGTCCGCTCTTTTGGTATAACTTTCTAACGAATGGGCTTCCAGGAACGGATTGCGGGTGCCTCGTCCACAGTCTACATTGCAAAGGCGACCGATAGAGGAGACGCCGGGAAAACTTTCTCCCCCATTCTCGCACCAAAACCGCATCCTGAACTTTGCAAGATTTCCGTATCACACAGAAACCATTTCCCCGCGTCCTCCGCACCCATTGCACTTCCTTCGTCTGTACCCGTACCACCTCCGCTGAAGTCCGGAGATCCGAGGTTGCGGTCAAAAATACCGCCTAGTTCCGTTCACGTCACATCGCCTCACTTCACGCACCAAGTGCATGCAGGAGGCTCCGAGTCTGATGCAGATTTAGGGCTTGGGTTGATTCCGCCGCGTTTGCCGACGCGCGCGCAACCGCGCCACTATTCGCGAGACCCCAGGCTCCACAACGTTCGACCAGGCAAGACAGCCCAGTCTGCCAGCACCCCTATGTCGATACATGTCGTCCCAGGGAAGCCTGTCCTTTCGCCTCTTCCTGTGCAGTCGCCGATGCGAAAAGCTAATAGTAAGCGACCGATCAATCATCTGTCTGAATCAGGGCCCTTTGGACACCACGGCTCTCTGTCCAGCTCTCTAAGCTCTTATAGGTCAGTGAAGCGAGAGCCTGTGGATGATTCTACCTGGGCCCGAAATCGTGCGCTTGAAAGGGATGGTGGTTGGGGGGGTGCAAGGCATAATAGCAGTAGAAAGAGGAGTCATAGTCCACTCGGAGGCTCTGCGTGGCGGCGGGATTCAGACTCGGGACTGCGCGCACAAGGAAGCCCCACCCCGGGTCAGCATTCGAAGGAGAGAACTTTTGATGGGAACCCAAAGCGTGCTAGAATGGGCGCTGAATCAGGTTACTAGACAGTCGAATACCCTAAATTTGTCAATGCTAAGGGTAGGAGGAGGTGGATGGATATCAAAGGATGACTTATAGCCAAGTATGAACTAATTTCGAAGCTAGGCGACGTCGGGGCGGCCCAGGCGGGCTATTACGTTACCGTCTGCGCAATGCTCTCATGGCCCTTACAGTAACCGTCCAAGCCTAGTCCGAGAATTGGTTGCCCTGGTGAGTAACCATCTGAATCCCAAGCTTTCGCAGCTGAGCACTAGGACTGAGATGTGGTGAACTCATCGCCCGCTCATCACCCTCTTAATCGGGCCGATCCCACCGAGTACAAATAGGGAACGTGGAGACCTCCGTGATGGTCACACCGCCGGCAAAACCCACCGTGGTTACTTTTCAACCACGTCCATCGTGGTTGTTACCGTGGTTGCAAACGTTTTGTGATGATGCTCGCGGCTTCATGCCGCACTGCTGAGATCATCATAGATGGTACTGTCGCGGCGGTGCCGCTGACGGCACACACTGGGAGACGGAGCACATCTGCTGGAAAGCCGCTGTTGGCCGAGGCGGCAAGTGGTGAGACACGACCGATAAGCATGTTTGCAACCACGGTACGTACCACGGTGCAACCACGACGGACGTGGTTGCGTTTCAACCACGCTGGGTTTTGCCGCCGGTGTCAGGCCGATAGCCGGTTACTTAAAAGTAACCGGCTCATCGGTGCTCCTACTTTCAACATCGCTGTTTTCAACACTTCCGTCATGCATGTCAATGACTCTGCAGCGTGGAAGGGTTGTCAATGTATTAGAAAACATCTCACAATAAATTTATCCCGCGCTCTCATCCCTTTCATCATTTTTCATCGCTGTTTTACGGTAAGCTGGGGTGACAGTCACTGACAGGCTCTAAAATTATAGTAAAATACCACTAGGAATGAGCCTTGGACTTGAAACTGCAATAATTCTGCAGCCCCACCGCTACCGTGACGTCTGGCAGAGTGCTGTCCACGATACCCGGGACGTTTACTCCTGAGCGCGATACGCGAATTGCCTAAAGCAGGCAGCGCACTGACATCCGCACAGTTAGGGGCTAATACAGCGCAGCGTCAACGACGCGGCGACACATTATCGTAGAACCACAAAAAGTTGAGGCATTGATCTTGAGGCACTTTCGAGCAATATGTCAAAGGGAATAGTCACTGCTGGTCTAGCTTCGCAAAATCTTAATGAAAATAGGTGCTCTCATGTTCTCAATTTCAATATCCCTTTGACATTCTTCATAAGTGACCTCAAAAATAAATTTCCGTCACTTCCGAGAGGCCATAATGAGCTGTGGAAGGTGTCGTTAAATTATAGGAAGTAGGCGTACGGAGGACTAGGCGTAATACCCTAGCCAAACAAAGCCAAACTGCCTATCTCAGAATAGTCGGATGCCCCAGGCTCCTAAACCAGCCGTCGATGGCGTTTGAGCTAAATACGTGAGTGAAATGAAAAATCGAAAATATGAGTGAAGAATATAAAAGGAAATTCACGGACCAATGAGAAGAGAGCAACAGTGGGAAGATCAAACGCCAGGACGGCTGGCATATTCGTCACGGCAGCGTGTCGGCATCGTTGATGGCGAGCTCGCCAAACAAGCAATTCACCGCCTGTCATCCTTCGTTTTCGACGCGCTTCTGACGTGTCTCCTTCATTTATTCTCTGGAAATCTTGCACTCATTGACGACTATATCTTAATTCCTATTTTAGTACACAATTTCGCATTGGGGCATGATGGACCAGTTCCTCCCGCCAACAATTCTTCTGCACCGGCACTGCGGGAGTGGAGTGTTCAAGAAATTCAAGAACCTCGTAAAATAATGAGGAATTGGACGAGAAAACGAAGAACGAGAGTAAGAGAACAGGCGGTGAATTGCTTGTTTGGCGAGCTCGCCATCAACGATGCCGACACGCTGCCGTGACGAATATGCCAGCCGTCCTGGCGTTTGATCTTCCCACTGTTGCTCTCTTCTCATTGGTCCGTGAATTTCCTTTTATATTCTTCACTCATATTTTCGATTTTTTATTTCGCTCACGTATTTAGCTCAAACGCCATCGACGGCTGGTTTAGGAGCCTGCGGATGCCCAGACTCTCAAGCGGCCGACTGAGAACATATCGTCATCATACTACTAATATGTAATCGTTCGAGTAAGTACTAGTCATATTAATCTATGCAAATAATGCGATTGTTCTATCAATAAACTCTCGGAGTTTTCCACCTTCGAGAATCTCCAAGCCTACAGCAAACTCATCTTGTACCAAGTAGCACTCTGCTCGACCGATAAGGTATGAGAGCAAGTTGTACTTGCGGTACGTGGCGCCGAGTTTGTTGATATCCGCCGACTTCTCGGGAAAGATGGTGCTACACCGCAGGTCAGGAAGAATGTCATAAAACGATCCCACGGGTGATCAAACGATCTTGTTAGGTAGACCTCGTCGACCGATCATGGCGATATCCTCAGGATATCATCTCATAAATATTTTTCGCGTCGTCTGACACCCCTCCTGCCGGGCGTCTTGCGACACCCTCACGCAACGTCTTCGGGATATTCACAACGGAGGTCCTCAGCTGCTTCACTATATACTGTCGTTCTTCTCCACATTCGGGCTCACACAGCAGATACGAGAAAACGGATTGTTAGGCCAGATAAAGCTACAATATATACAGTAAGAGTTATAAACGAGTGGCAGTAATTAAACACGGCGTATAAGGTATGAAAATCACCAGTTGCATCATTGGATGTCCTTATCGTCACGGTGCCCCTCCAGTGATTCACCCCTCCATCTCATCGACAGTGATAGCGGTCAATGGCAGCTGTTGAAGTTCTTCGGCCGTAATGGTTCCCCAGGTCTTGCGGTCGGCTTTGAGGAGTTTTCCGAAGGCTCTGAATACAGTAAGCAAAACACTGTTGATAAGGAAGCCTCCGACTCACTCGCTGATCTTCGCTTTGTCACTACCTTTCTCCTCGCGAATCTTCTTCAATTTGGTATCGACGAGGTCCCAAAAGTCGGATGCAACTTTACCATTCAAAGTTTTCTTGAGCTGCCGGTCGTACACGTAACGCTGAAGATAATCTCAGCTTTCGACGCGTGAAAAGAACCTGTGACTCACCATGAGAGCAACTCGGGTGACGAGAGGCAATGTGATCTCCATGGAGAAGGATTTGCCTCCCACAGCAGTCATGACGTCCTTGGTCAAGTCGTAGATGTTCTTCGAGGGGCCGGTGAATGTTTTAGAGTCGTCGTCCCAGCTCCCGAATGATGCGGCAATCTGTATGTTCATCAGAACAACTCGTAGTAGCAGCAGTGAACATACCTTGTCCTTGGCATCGTTACGGTGATGCGTGAAGCGTTGATTGATCTTCTTGCCGATGGTCTTCATAGCATTAGTGCTCTCTTCGACTTGACGTGTCAGACCCCAGGAGCGGTTGCTTTTCAGGAGAGACTGTAACACCGTGAGTGATGGTCTGTGACTGGCATGCTTCGGGAAACATACGATGAGTTTATCCTTGGGACGCGTCTTGTAGCCGCCAATCGTCGTATCGAGGAAAACACGAACAGACTTCTCTTCGATCTTAGCCTGTTCAAAAGTTGAATAGAAAGGTATCTGCCATATAAGACAACTTACTGAAAGTCCGGAAGGAATAATGAACTGAATGTCGGGTGGCTGGACTGCGTCAATTTTAGTCTCCATGCGAATCATACGACCAGCAAGCCAAATGAGAAAGTGATTGAGTGTCGGAAGCTGCGAACAACAGGTTAGAAGACTGTTATCTCTCGAGAAATCTTCGAGAGTTTACCTGAGCAGTGCGCTGTAGTTCCTCTGACTCCGCCGCCGTCAAAGTTAGAGTACGAGCAATGTATAGCGAAAACTGGACGAAGTCTTGAGGGCTGGCAGGCGAAGAAACAGCACCAGGTGTGAGTCCCAGTTGAGGTAGGAGGATTCGAACAACCGATCATCGGGTTGCGTAAACCGGACCGGGATTGATGGACAAACAAACAGCCCTTTTCTCTTCTTCAACGATACAGACATGAGCTACTACCGCTCCGTATGCGATCTACCACGAACTACCGGTGCTTACTACAGAGATAGGTCTACGAAAGAAGCTGCGGCGGCAGCTGAGCGCAAGAAGGAAGAGCTCAAAGAAAAGGCTTTGAATCGAAGGAGGTAGGCTTTAGTTCCATGACACACCGTTTCATGTATTCAAATAAGTAGATTGGCAAAAGGAGGTCCTCGTCCGGTTGGTAGACCAAGTAAGAACTCGGTCATAGAGCTCGGAGGACCGTCTTCGGGCTCTGCCCAATTAGATAGGATAACGAGGCACTATCCGTCCACCTCTCCTCTTGGCAACGCACCGGAGATTTTAACACCTACGACCATTACATTCACGCGAATGGAGAATCCGGGAGGCTTCAGACGACATCTTCCTCAGCTTGCGCTCTGGGGCTACCATACTGATCGATTTCCGGCCGTGATTGACTCTCGCAGGGTAGTGGAGAATAACCTCAAGAACTACTGTACATGTGGGCACTTAGTTTCCCTCATTTACTTTCATTGACGCCCATGTCTAGGGTTTCCTGGCGTTACCCTACCTATTCTAACATTACATTTTCCAGGAACTAGGAGAGAAGAAGAGTCAGCTGATCATGTTTTGCCCAAATGCGACACGAGCTGAAATTCATCCCTCTCAGGTTTCTCTTAGTAGAGCCCAAGAGGAAAGATGTGTATTATGCGCCAATACACGATCTATGGAATCTAGTGAAAGCCCTATTCTCTTGTGCGCCCTCTTTCTTTTCTTCCAGCGTCTACTGACTGCCAACCAGCCCTCGGCCTTTCAGGGAAGAGAAAGGCAGCTGGACAGGTGGGTTGTACTATTCCTGTACGGATTTTGATTGAGGACGTCATCCAGCACCTTTTGGATAGCTTCTACAACGCTTTAGAAGCCCAGGATTATTCGCAATCGCAACATATATTGAGCCAAATCAATGACCTATTCGACTCTGTGGAACCCTCACAGCTTCTAGGCCCAGCTGAACGCCTTATCCTTGCAGGCCAAATTTTCTCTTCAGTCTACGAGAAGACAGTGGTCCCCGCCTTAAAGAAGACGCGTAACTACGAACCTGGCACCGATGAGGTGTATGGTGAACTCAACGAACTTTGTACCAGGAGACCAAGTTGGATTTTCACTCCCATTTTGCTGATCTCGGTAGTGGCTGCGGAAACGTCGTCGTCGAACTGTCCCTCAAAACCGGGTGTAGTAGTTTTGGTATTGAAAAGGTGGAAGAGGCTGCCGCTCTCGCCTCTGTCTTCATAGAGCAAGCACAGCTATTGGCGGAGGCCCATAACCTTCAGATAGGACATATGCGCGCCGTGCAAGGTGATTTCCTAGCACATCCCGAGGTGCCGCTGCAAATAGCAAAGGCGGATGTCATTTTAGTCAACAATTTGGTTTTCAATCCCGACAGTGAGTGTTGCGGCACTGTTGTTTGACAACGCTGACCTCTCTTCCAGCAAGCGAAAGGCTAACCGAAATCATCGTTCAAAATATGAAGCAAGACGCTCGGATATATACACTTTCTCGTTTAACACCGGGGCGCACAACTACTAACGAGATCAATGAATTTCGATACGTGAGTGCATCCCCTCTTGTGAATATTGGAATAACTCTAGAACCATAGGCCAATTCTCCTGGCCGATTGCTGCATGTTGAAGAAAAAATATTTCCGCCAGACAGTGTTATTTGGACGCATTCTGGCGGATTCTACTACGTCCATACTCTGATCTGACTTGCTGCATTTGGACTACATACATAGCTATCTTTTCTGTACTCTATCGAGCATCCTTATCGCGAGTTCTCTTTGAGCCGTCTCCGTACATTCAGACGATCTAATGCGGGTAATCAGCCCGATTCCCCCGGAATTTCAAAACCGCGTGATCCGCATGAGGAGATTGTGAGGAGATGAGGAGGTTAGGGTGCTGCAACGTACTGGTATACCCTTTGCGACCTGCGAGACAGCAGACTCGCTCGACTCCCAGAAGTTTGTACTCAAGAATGATACCTTCGCAGCCTCGGTCATCTCATATGTCATCGATGAGGCTCATTGCACCACGGAGTGGGGAACGGATGACTTTCACACCGACGACGAAAGAGACACAGGCGGCAGGCAGGACAGGGACAATAGCCAGAACAGAAACGACTTTCCTATGTTTTGGTTCATCCGGCCCTCAATGTACTGTATGACCATTGAACCAATCATTTGTACCGAAAAGAACCATACATGACGTCTGGATGGTTTCGTTCCCTGAAGGGAAAGCTCTACTAATGAATTGCACGTCTTCGTACCCTGTGCTAGAGTCGCTCGAGACCGACCCGCTGCTAAGTAATGAAATCTAGATATGGGATGAGCTTCCCAACTTGATACATCACGCAAGGCGCTAAGGCGCTGAAGTCTATAAAATTACAAGTAAATATAATCCACAGGCCTAATAGCATCACCATAAATTAAACTTCCACCTCGACGGTCCAGCTTCAACCAGATCCTTCTTCTGCGCAAAATAAGGAAAGCCCCGGATCCGTGGCTGCCCTGCGCGAGCTTCCCACTCGGCATCATCAAGATACCGATCCAACGCACAAAACTTCCACATTCTGGTTGCGCGCCTTCAGCGCATTCTTCGTGTCCTCACCACAAGTACTATGCTCCGCATCATCATCAGCCAGTGCGACATAGGCACGCGCCACCCGCCAGTCAGCTTCCTTCGTCACGACCTGCAGGCGTTTTTCAGCGCGTCGGGCCTCGCGGCGACGTTGCTCGTCAGGCGTGGGGTGGTTTAAGTCTGTGCTGCGACAGACATTGGCGTCCTGACATCTGTACAGCATAACGGGAACGTACGATGCTGTTTTGGCAGACAGCGGGAGTAGGATACAGTCCCGCGTGTGTAGAAGATGAGGAGTGATTGAAAGAGTGCTGAAGGGCAGATTGTTCAGTTTACAGAGCTCTCTACCCTGTGAGCGTCTTAGTTCTGTAGGCAACAAGAGATAAAGGACTCACATCGACGCCGAACCGGAGCGCAAGTCCTTGCAAGGTGTCTGTGCGTTTGAGATAATACTGAGACTCTTATGGTGCTGCTCAGGAGGCTCAGCAGTGCCCGAGGCCAAAGTTTGAGCAGAAGCCTCATCTTCATCTGTGGTAGCCGGATAAGGCGGCGGGATCTTGTCATCGTCATCGTCCCCAACGACAAACGTATCCTACCTTGCCTTTCCCCGCAGCGATGACGCCTACGCCGCCGAGGCAGGCCAGGCATGGATTATATCTCGTTAATCGCGGATTAGAGGATACGCATTTGGTGCAGATGGATTGGCGGCAACATGGCGTCGCGAAGAGCTTTTCGGAGACTCGGAGGGAGGACGAGCAAGCTAGAGGTCGTGATGGTTGGTGATTAAGTCGGCCATGACGTACACCGTCTGACATATTTCCGATCGAAAACGCCACGCTAACGTGACTGCACATCGTCAAAACTTCCCCTAAGAACGCAAGACGACAGGTTCACAATTGACAGAATAAAAAAAATCAGATTATTCAAGCAAAACGCTACTCTTCTTCATCCCGTCCCCACATCTATGAAAACTCAGCTAGCCACTCTCCAGCATACTCCAAGAACGAAGTCTGCACATCCACAATAGCGCCAACCGCATAACCAAATCAGACGCATGGAAGCCATTTAATAACCTAATCGGTTGCCTGTCGGTACTCTTGGCCGTACTATTCACAGCAGACACGGTCACTTCACGCCAAGGATCGCCTTGCCGTACGCTTTGTTCACAGCATCCGCGGAAGGTGTTGGTGGTACGCTGAATGCCTCAGGGAAGGTGGACACACAATCGGCCTGGTAAGAGACGATCAATGCGACATTCTTCTCGAGAGTATGTGAAGAGTAATACCATGTACAGCTGCACAGTATTCAAGCGCGATACAATCCCGCCTTGCCCAATAGGCGTACCATCCTAATATCAATCAAAAGCGTGCTCTACGCGTGCACTTGCGTAAAGTCAGACACTCACCTGAGAGAATCCAAGTTCATTACATCTACAGCATGTATGCTTCAGTGAGAGCAACGGGAGACATGCTGAGCGCTTACACCAACCAGAACCATGAGCGGTTCGCATCGTCAACCGGATAATCAGCCCTTTTCTCTACCGATGCGGAATTGTCATTAGGAAGTGGTATCGATCTTACAGCTGCCGGACTAGGAGGATGAGCCGCATTGAGGCAGTCACTATTCGTCATAATAAGACTGGTATTCCTCGAAATCAGAGGTAGGGCCAGACTTACGTGTCGTCCGACTCAACGCAATCCGCCGCTATCAATGTTGACAGAATGCACGGAGATATGAGATATATTTGCTCACCCAAGTCAACATAAGTCGTCCTGAAATGATTTCCCCACGCAGCGAATGCATTGTCCAATCCCCACCCGGATGCAGAAGCGGACACGCCATCCTTGACTTCTAGCGAGTCGCAAAACTGATAGAAGGCCGCGAAAGGCCCCGTGTTGGGTTGCATGTCTTGCCAGGTCCACAAATCTCAACGTACTGCCGAATCACGATTAGTTGAAGAAAGATGGAAAGACGGAGAGACTAACACGCTCCAGCCACATATTCGTTGGACGTGAAGTTGAGTCCGAAATTGCTCCGTACTGCGGCTTGGGCAGCAGAGTCAGAGCCAAAGAACACGTCGTCAACATGGGAAATGACCGCTTTGACATCTTCAGAACAATTCTGCGGCATGTTTTCCCGAATGGGTTCATAGTATTGCCAAAAGTCGCTTTCATGACAGTCAGAACGCGGTTTAAAATAACCGAGCTGATGTACACTTGGGCTTGAACGACACCAGAAGATGAATACCCAATCCAGAACACATCTGGGTGACTAACAGGTGTTAGGACGCCGCCGTGTAAGAAGAGAATCCTTGTCTTACGCAGCCATACCAAAGCACCTGGGTAGCTTCCTCCAATCAAGACCCATGGTGCTTTGTCCGGACCGAGCTCAGATCCATTGTCCTGGGGAAGAACAACATTCTGGGCGAAGTAAACATCGTCTTCGATGGCCTGAGCAATGGTATGGAGCTTAAGGCTGTCGACGTTGAGATTAGGATACGGATTGCTTTCACCAAAGAAGCGGTGTTCTAGGACGATGGCTGAACCGTGGTATCTCTGGGCAAGGACTCCATTTATCGTGCTGTTGGTGACATATCCATAATACGCTGAATTGTATTGTCAGTTGAAGCAAATTGGACCGCTGGAGTATACGCACGCGCCGCGTTTACTTCTCCAGCGTTCATGAATTGTATTCATAATCGGTCCGCCTGCTATGGTTCAGTTTCTCCCTCAAAGACGTCACAGGCCACGCACCAGGCTGGTAGTATTCCGAGGTGTGCCAGTATCGCTGCTGAAAGGTCCCTTTGGATGGGTCGTCGTGGTCGATAAGCTGGTCAAAGTAGTAGACTGTGTCATATGGTGGCAAGGCGCGCATCGCGAGCTTGGACTCATCGCCTATATCAACCATGGGGATACCTGGAGGCTTGGGTATCGCTGCAGCAACGGCGAGAACATGGAGGGCGACTGTCCAGAAAGACATCATCGTGGCACAAGCTCGTGGTGCCTGTTGTTCTCTCGCATTTTGAATGGATGGACTATCGTAGAATGCCCTGAATGATGTTAGACGGGTGATATTCGGAAAACTAGTCGCCCTTGACGCACGATGAATGGAAGGCTGGGAAAGCAGACTGGGAAAGAACGCTAACACCATCCGGAATATTTCGAACCTAAGGAACCAGGTTAGCATGTGCTTCAAGGGTGGAGAAGATGCCGTACTCCCAGAACAGGATGGGAATAGTCCTCATCATCCCTCAGATCGCGCTTTTCAGCATCGTCATCATCTTTCAGCCGTCTTCGAAGGTCTCGGTCGGGGTTGTCGACGTCGCCTGACTTGTGCTCGTTGTGGTCGTCGATGTGCTAGTCTCGGTGGATGTTGTAGAGGTGGACGTCATGGTGGAAGTGGATGTCGTGCTCGTAGTGGTGGTTGTCGATGTCGTTGTGGATGCAGAGGTCCGTGACTGCGTAGAGCTTGAACTGTTCGTGGAGCTGGTTGACGGGCTGGACGGAGCGTCAGACGTCGAGGATATTGAACTCGACGTCTCTGACATGGTTGGTGTGGTGCTGCCTGTTGTGGCAGAAGGCGTGTTTTGAGACGATCTGGGCGGAGTCGAACTCCGTGCCCAGCGGTGAAGTTGACGCCGTCATCTTCAGTCCCGTATGGCGAGCCCACGCTGGGGTCATTCGGGTATAATCAGAACAGTTGGGTCCTCTGTAAGACAAATCCGCAGAAAAAAAAATTCTCTAGACCGCTCAGGACGACTGGCCCACACAGGCAAGCTTCGTTGACGATGAGATTTTGAGGTCGTGCAGACGGACATCGCGGTCAACGTCCAAGCGCGTTACGTCCGCCAGTCTTGGTCGCTTTGATGCTGTCCTTGCGCATTTCTAAGAAGAATATTCACCATTTTCAGTATTGGTATGTCATGAACGCGCGAAAGAAGGCTCACCACTTATTTGACGTCAATTGTGGTCGACTGCTCAAGGCCGCAATCGTGGTCGGCGTCGTGATCGCGGGAACACATTACGTCCGCGATCACGACGCTCTCTCTCTCTCACCAACGCCATGCCGCCGCCGCGCCGCCCTGGCTTCGCGCTCTCCTGCACCGCGACATCAACAACAACGACGCCATCCGGACCTGCGCTGCCTGGCATACTACCGTGAGTGATCATTCGTTTTTTTTTGGTGCAATTGCTTACCTTTGATCCATCCTCTCAATCCTAGACGATTTGCGGCAGGGAGCAGCGGAACGAACAGCCCATGAGGCGCATATTGTTGGATCGTCTAGTCAAGAGTGAGAAAGCGAGGTTGATTGGCGAAATGACGGTGCGTAACCGTCTCTGTCACCACAGCTAACCTAACGTCTCTGCAGACGCGCACCAAGGTCTCCCCAAGTGTGGGTCCGCCCTCCAACACCGCCGCCCTGCGACTCCAACCACTCGACAACACCGAAAAGCTGCCCGTCGTCACCAGAGACATCGCAGAGTGTCAAGACCCACAGCCTGCCTACGATATCTCCCCCAGCAAACACACGCCTGCCAACGTCGCCGCGCCGCCCGCTTCAGCACCCAAGAACGCCCCGACAAGAAAGGGTTCAAGGTACCTATTCGACCTGTACTCACGCGCTTACTCACTCTTTATGTAGAGGATTGGTGGCCACATCAACATTCTTCAAGTCGTTAACCTAGACCAAGTAAAACCCTGTTTGAAATCGTCAGTATTCCATCTTCTCTTGTTTTCGAAAGTGCTTACCTTTGATTGAAGATTTGAATTACCTACATCTTGACGTCGCACCACGTATCCACAAAAAATGTATATATATTCACAGTGTAATCTTGTAGCAAAATCTAAACTCTGATCAGTAAACAAGTTTGATTGTAAGAATTCACATACCATTCATCCTCCACATCGCTCTCCTCGCCCTCAGACTGTTCGTCATCCTCATCAATGTACTCCCATTCCTCATCACCCGCCAGACGAGCGCGATCCCAATCTTCAGTAGCATCGTCGTCTTCCTCCACGCCTTCTGGTCCTTCTTCGTCCGCTCTCTCTGCATCCCGCGCCAGCTGCTCCAAGACTCGCTCAACATTGCGATCGTCTTTAGTGGGCTCTGCGGCATCGTACCAATTCCCGTACGTCTCCTTGATGTTATCCCGAAACTTTTTGGTAATCGAGTAAGTCTTTTGATGGCCTATGCCCCATCCCGTGTACCGCATAAACATGTCGTTATCCGCAAATCTACAAGCTTGTTAGAATAGAACAAGAAATAGTCAACAAACTTACTGGTTGATATAGTACGACTCGTAATCCACGTCCTTTTCCTCTGATTCAACGCGGCGGGCTGTTGTCCTCCCCAATCCGTTCTGAGTCTTCCTTCCAGCGTATCTCTGTCATCATCGTCGGACTCCGGCTTGGAGAGCGCGCTCTCAAGGATTGGATGAGTCCCACTCCCAAATCGACTGACTCGGCATACTCGGGCGTCGCGTGCTATCCACTCTACGGCTGTGTCGACTATAGAGTGGTTCAGTAGACGACGGCGACGAAAGCGTAGTGTGGGTATGCACAGAATGCGGCGAGATCGCAGTAGTCCAACTAGGGCAACGCTGTTTATAGCTTTGAGGAGGGCAGATGGCGGATGAAGACGGAAGAGAGACTTACCAATCCGGGTTCCCCGGCTGGAGGAGAATAGTTCGCAATCAACTGCCGTTGACCTTGGCAGAAGTTAGGAGACACCTTCGTTTTCAGCGAGGCAGTCGTCTTCCCGTCCATATCTGTAGCGACAGAATCTGCGATTGAACCTTCCGTAGGCTCCCACTCTACACATCTATAGAAGCCGGGCGCGAAGTGGCAGCTGCGGTGGCTTCAGAGGGTATTTGACTCGTAGTAAAAATCTGCACTCAGTACAGAGCTTCCCAGCATTCGTTGTCGTCGAGTTCATCTGTAAACAAGACACCGATCAGACCACCACCACCGAAATAACCGCAGACTTACTGAAGGTGTCCAAGTCCTCCCGGTGCATACCAAACAAACGTCTTGCGAAATGAGAGTCTAAAGCAATAATGAGCTTCAGTACCGCCGAGTTGGCAAACGGACGTGCCAGTCTTTCGCGGAGATCATGGACACCGATTTTGGAAATATCGATTCCATCAATGAGAATCCTTCCTTCCGTTGGATCCACAAAGCGTAAGATGCTCATCGCCAAGGTACCCTTTCCGGATCTGGTGCGACGCAACAGTACGATCCTCTCACCAGCCCGAAGAGTGAACTCTGCTCTGCAGGATAGAAGGATGATTTGCCGTTTGCAGTATCAAGGTCGATCGTGTGGATTGAGGTAGCTTAAGGCGAGGACTGACGATGCATGTGATGGTGAACCACCCGGACGATGAGTGGAATATGGATAGATGAAGGTGTGGGCAACTGGTGTGTTGGGGGTGCACTAGGCGGTAGATGCATGCACTGTGGCGTACTATGACTCTGGACGAAGTCTTATTGGTTGCCTTGACCTCGCTGAAAAGATTGGGCATCTGAATCTCCGAAGGAAAGGCTCGCCACCCCGGGGGGAGTATCAGGTTGACGAAAACGGTTCTTGTCTGCAAGTGGGGCATGAGAGGTGCTGAGACCATGTTTGCCATTAGAATCTCTGGGTCGTCGTGGTGGAACCGCGCGGCGCGCAGTCATCTTTAGGGATGGGCGGTGGAGATGGGCGTCGCCTGCGTTGGCAGGGCTTACAGCTCCGCGGGTGGGGATTTTACCGGGAGGTTGGTATGGGCGGCGAGTGGAGATGAGCACCGCCGGCGTTGGCACGGGTTAACAGCGCTAGTCAGTGATGAGGGCTAGAAATGGTGAGTTGGGAGTTCAAAAACGAGGCAAAGTTCGCACCTGTAACGACAACGGCGCGTCCTCGTCAGCCAGAATCCCAGGAGAGGGCTCCCACTGGCCCAATAAGCGGCATTTAGTCGTGCTCTGAGGCAGCAATGATGGTAAGAGGTGAAGGGCGTATCACGTTGATCGGGACGGCCGCGCAGTCAAAGTCGGATACACACCGATGACGGTGGTGAGACTATGCTCTAGAGCACAGTCTGGAACAGCTTACGGTCGTCGTAGTCGGGAGAGCCGATGAGGCTCAAGCCTTCCGCGTGGAAGTCCAACTCAGACCGCATCGGAGTCCAAGGAAAGCCGGGGAAGGGAGCAGGTTTATATAGGAGAGAATGTTGAAGCAGTCGTGTACGCTCAGTCACATGACTTGACGGGAATTCATCGCCCGCTCATCGCCCGCTCATCGCCCGCTCTTAATCGGGCCGATCCCATCGAGTACAAATAGGGAACAACAGATCGATGAACCTATTTCTCCTAATTCTACACAGCCTACAACTAGACTCTCCTCACCCACACCCGCAGCCAAACATCTCCCGCGCACCAGTGGACTTACCTGGCGGTCTCAGGGAGGCGTCGACTTACCCAGCTGTTGCACCGACGATCATCGCCCGGTCAGATCCTCACAACGCCGGGAAGGAGTCAGTGCATGTCACAATACGGTAACCCCTCATAGTGCCCTCGGAATGCTAGCGGGGGTGCACAATGGAAATTCTCCAATGTTACGTGTGCACTCTGCTTTGAAGTACCCTTGCTAGACAAGGGTTCTCCCCGTCCTAAATTGTCCCACTTTTCCGTCTACCCTGGTACATTCATGTAAATATTAGTGTGCAGCCTCTTGTAAGCCTCAAGAACCCTACATCACACCATTCCCCGCTTAATAACCCACCATCTTTTTTCTGTCTTCGTTCAATGCCTCCAGTCTCTCATCTTCCTCCATCAATTCCGGTTCATGGCCTCCTTTTAATGTCTCCTCATCAACACGAATCGTGTCACGACCCGAGCTCCGTGATGGCGCGACGTACATGTTGAACAGACTCAACTTGCCGCTTGGTGGCCTCGCTAAATCCACAATGACACTGCTGATCGTTTGACCTTGTGAGCGATAGTCAGTGAATGCGTATGCGGGCGTAATGGGATATTATGTGCGTGTAACCGTGCATATTTTCAGTTTCTTTCCCCGCGCGCACACATTGATCCTCATCTTTTGAATAGCTGGACGTATCGGTAAGACGCGCTCCTCGAGACCTGACATTGTTCAGTCGCGTTTCTTCAGCTTCGCCAATATTGCGGCGACGATACTTCAAATCGACAACCTCTCGTCGTCCTCCATTGTACCTTCTCGCTCGTCCAATATGATTTTCACTATTTCGCCCCGTGTGCCATTGGCAATCGTTCCCCTCCCCGCGTACGACGTTAACGGCAAACTCCTCGATCCTCACCACTATCGAGAGAAACGAGGTGTGACTGTCTTCATGTCGTTTTCGATGACGCATTGGAAAATTGATGAGACGACGTCGAAGAGGCAATGAGAGAATAAAAAGAAACTGGATCAATACTCCGCTACCATTGACGAGATCGTGATGCTCTTGCAAGCGCCCTCATCTGGAGTATTGCACTCATCGAAGAGAAGAAAGATCGCAAGCGTCCATCCAGACGCGTCCTCGTCCAAAAAAACTAAAACCTCACACTGAATGCTGTAATAACTACCTACCATGTACAATACAACAGTTTCCGCTCGGTCTGGCCAGGGTTCCGCCGACGGCAGTCCGCCCCTCCCAAGTCAGGACCTGCTGTGATTATTAACAGATACGCCACAGGTCCTTGAAGGTCGAAGTACGTCATCCGCTGCAGCTTTTTAGTCTCCGGTACACAGACAGTCCAGTACACGTAGCAGCTTTTCTGAAACCGAAGCCGCCTTCTTTGGGAGGTGAGAAAAGCGAGTAGAGGGTGCAAATTGGGCGTGAGCATTGTTGAGAGTGTAGAAGGGCTCACGCTCGGGTGTCAGGTATTGCCTTGCACCTTCCAGATGCAGGAATTCTGGCGGTCAGAGGTTCGTGAGTGGGTTTGATTAGCATAGTACTCTTCTTCAACTCAGTTCTGTGATTCATGTCCCACGGAAACCAGTAACGCTTTATTTTATCATCGGACACGAAACTCTATACATGGCATGCAAATTGATCTGGTACCGACATCTGTATTTAAGCTGCAGCTGGAAGTTCGTAGTCAAACAGCTGGAAATGTTTCTCGCTAAGGAACAGTTCCTCCCTCTCGTGTGAATATAACGAATCAAGATACTCCTGTCGGAAAAAAGCGACCTGAAGATGCTTCGGGGGCCCCCTCTTTGACTGGACGTCTACCCGGATTCTAGGGACCTTCGGCCTGTTTTGATGTTTGAAAATTTCATCCTCGATACCATGAGTTTCATCGACGCGCTGGAATAGTGACCTGAAGGAAGGGTGACGCCAATAGAGGAGCAACACGTGTTTGACAGGGTTGCTTTTGGCAGTTCCGTCCCTTCGGTAGAGTATCTCTTCCCCCCCTTCCTCGTCGGACATTCCCTCATAGCCAAGCTTATCCAGACAAGCGAGAACATATTGCCAAAAGGTTACCGCTTCTTGTTCTCCCCGTTCACGAGATACCGCGATCATAATGGCTGCAACGTTGGTCCGTACCGTATATTTCTAGAGGTGTGGTCAGTATCGTATGCCTGTGTCTCCCTTAAACTTACAATGTGAGGGATGTTGGTTATCTTGTTTCTCTGGATGACTTCATTCCAGGCTGCAGAAAGCCGATTAATTCGATCCTCTGAGCTCTCGCCTAGCTGCTGCCTCCCCTGGAAGTTAGCAAGCACCACTTTCCGCAGCCGCTCTTTGAACAGTGCACGCCATTCTATCTTGCCGTCCCCGAATCGGTGGTCCCTGCGCTGTAGTCGTTCCTCGACAATTTCCTCTGCGGTTTCCTTCATCCTGTGTATCAACGCGCCATTCCACGGGCTTTTCAGCACCTCACTAGGCGAGTCTCCTGTGCCATCAAGAAACGTATTTCGGCGCTTGGGGCCTTGCAAATGAGGAGGCAGGCCAAACACCAAAAGTCGAGAGGGAGGGACAGACTCTAGAAGTCCTGCCTGATACACACGCCGAATCCCAAGAGCCTCCCGCAAAATGGAACGTCCAAGCTCCTGATGGTGGGAATCCGGATAAGTAAAGCCCTCGCAGGAAGAAACCGACGCTTACGTTGATGGCTTTCTGAACGTCCGTCGGTGAACCGGGTCGCATTTTGCCCTCTCTACGATAGCGCGCGACCGTATGAGATGTATCGGTTTCTACACGATCACTGTCACTGCCGACGCTGCCAGCCCTCCTCCTTGTAGGTCGTATCTGGCAAATGATGTAAAAGATAGTCTAAGAACATGGGTAGATTGGCTTACAGCGGAGTCACTGCTTTCTTCGCTCGACGATTGTCTTGCTCGTTCTTTGCCTTTCTTGGAGGGTGCTCCTCTGCGACGATTTCCCGGATTCTGTTCCGCCTGATATTAAAAGATAGTCTAAGAATATGGGTAGATTGGCTTACAGCGCTATGACTGGAGTGACTGCTTTCTTCAGTGGACGAATGTCTTGCTCGTTCTTTGCCTTTCGTGGAGGGTGCTCCTCTGCGACGATTTCCCGGATTCTGTTACGCCTGATATTAATTGGGGGTTTGGAAAGAGAGACTGACGGTACCCGGCGAGCATCTGACCCTCCATCGGCTTCGGAGTCAGAATCGTCGGAGGTAGGCCTCGACACCTTTGGCTTGACCTGTAAAACAATAAGATCCAGTGGCGCCAGAGGCCAAGGCTTCTTACAAACGGCGAGGACTTGATATCACGCCAGGCAGGTTTTGAGGTAGGTGACGAGGTCGGTGAAGGCTGTGGGTTCATTAGTCTGAAACCGGAAAGCGACGAGACAACCAACCAAAGGATTGCCTAATTTATAAGTGGGGTGTTGAGTTCGAGCATAACGTAACTCTGCAGCGACGTCGGCGTGTCGAAGCGTTCGGTTTACCGTCATACCTAGAGAAAACGGCGTAGATGCAGGGTGAGATGTGCTTGAAGAAGACTGTCCGCCTAAGAACATTCCCTGAGAGATTACTTTATCGCGAAATGACTGAAGAATTGTAATTTCTTGATCCTTGCGCTGCACGTCCTGTTCCAGAGCAGCTAGGCGTGTGCCTTGATTCTGCAAAGAGGCCAGTGCTCTATCCAGATCTGCCACCTTCTGCTGGTGGCCCTGATAGGACGTGAGACCAAAAAAACAGCGTAACAGTGATCGCGTACCGCAATGGCATGTTCTGTGTGACGCATTTCACTTCGAGCCTCACGAAGCTTCTGCTTGCATTGACGGTACTTATCCTATAAGGCCTGTCAGAACGCCACAATGGTAGGGAAAAGACTGCTGACCTCCTGTGCCCTCAGATCCCCTTGCGCCTCTTTAAGTTGTTCGCGCCATTGAGAAGCATTTGAGAGCTCCTGCTTGAGTGCATCAACGACTTTGTCACTTTCTGTTTATGAATTAAGCAAAGATGTTCATGCCAGCAATAACCGGTCTCGCCTGTGAGTAAGACTCGTAGCTCATCTCTTTCGTTGCACAACGTCGATCTCGATGCCTAAGGTTGGCGAACTTGAAGTGAGCATTTCATGGTCTGTTATGGGTTAAGAGCGCACCTCTAAGTCGTCAAGAGATTTGTTTCCCTTCAATATCTCATTCTGCAGAGAATTGATGCATTCGATAAGCTCCGCTTGCCCGGACACAGGGTGTGATTCTTGGAAGGATTTGAAAGCAGCACGTTCATCATCGAGTAAGCCTCTGTCCGTGTCCAACTTCGCCTGCAACTTCTAGAAGAGCCGTAAGGGAATCATTGACAGTGAGGATATAAAGGATTGACGAACTTCCACCTGTTCCCGTAGAGATGTAGCCCTAGCATCTGTCTCGACACGTTCTTGCTCTAAGAGCGCGCATCGCTCATGCAGTTGCCGCTCAGCGCTCTGAAGGATGTCACAATAACTCAGTTGGAATTTGAACAGAGGAGCGCGAGTTCAAACCTCCAAGTGCGAGAGTTGTTTCCCTCCAACCTGCAACTTCTCTGTGAGCTCAGTAATGGCCTGCTTCAGTTTCGCTGATTCCCTCTTATAAGTGTCTAGCAGGTTCTGGTGTGTCGTTTTCAGCTCTGCATTTTCGGCTATAAGGTGATCTTTCTGCTCGATAGACGTCTGGCGGGCGGTTGGAGAACTCTGAGTGAAAATAACACGCGGGTACAATGTAACAGACCTTCAGATGAGACATATTCTCTCCGACTTCAGCCTGGAGAGAAAGCAAATCCTTCTTCTCTTGGTCCCGTTCCACTATCAGGACAGCGCACTGCTCGGAGAGAGCCTTGGCGTTGACCTAGACCGAACCTCAGGCCCCTTGTTCTTACAAAGAGAAAGTATCGACTGACCTCTGCCGCCGAGAGATTGGCTTCTCGCTCCTTGAGATCGTTTTTGAGGGATGAAATGCTTTCTGCCTGAGCTGTTGAGGATTCTCGAACTTTAGTGTTCTCGGCGCGGAGGTCTTCCAACGAAGTCTTCATTACCAGGCGATCAGGACGGAGGTTGTAAAAAAAAATGGAGTTGACCTTTGAAGTAGCGAGCTCTTCCTGAGCGACTTTCAGCTCTTCCTGGATAGCAGCTACTCCACGACCTTGATCGCGGTAATCCTTTTCAAGCGCAGAATGCTTATCGTTCAGGGTCGTCATGGAACTCTAGTACCATAGCTTAGGAAAGTTCGAACAGTGAGGAAAAAGTAAGGTGGACATACCTTCAGTTTCTTGACCTCCTCTTGACGCGCTACAAGTTCGGTCTTCAGGCTATTTGTTGCATTAGAGGTGGACGTCTGGATTATAAATAGGAGTCAGTGAACTGTACAGAAGTCGTAGAGTGACGCTTACCTTCAAGGACGTCAATTCTGCGGCACTCTCATCCAGCTGCTTCTGAAGCCTTGCGTTTTCCTTGTCCGATTCCTGCTTCGCAAGGGCACGCTGTTCATGCAGTTGCTGCTCAACGCTCTGGACAATGTCAGGAGAATTCAGTTATAAGAAGCGCTTGATCACGGACCTTCAACCGCGAGAGTTCTTCCTCCCCGGCCTGGATCCGCTTATTGAGATCAACGCTCTCCGTCCTATGGGATTCCAACACGCTGTTGTAGGTCGTTTGAAGATCAGTATGTTCCGCCTTGAGGTAATCTTTCTGGGCGGCAGAAGCTTGCTCGGCAGTCTGGAGTTTCCTCAGAGACAACAACACGTCCATAAGATATTACGAACCTTCATGCGAGACGCATCGTCTCTAGCGATTTCCAACTGACCCTCCAAAGATGATATCTGTTCCTTTTGCTGATCCCGTTCGACTGTCAGACTGTTACGCTCCTTGTGGAGCTGGTCCCAAGAGTCCTGAAATCGTAACTCAGTGAAACGCTTCATGGTGCTAGAGTGGAGGATTAAACCTGCAGATTTCGGAGAACCTCGTTTCGTGCTTCTAAGGTCGTGCGAAATGTATCGACTTCTTTCTGCAGGCGGGTCCGCTCTTGCTTTAGTGCGCTACCGGCTTCTTGTAGCTCGTCTCGGGCCTTCTGTGTAGCAAGGACGGTTCAGTCGTTGCTCAAGCAAGTCAGAAGCATCACTTACGACGAGATCATCGCGGTTCCGAGAAAGCGTCGCGACTTCACTTTCGAGACTCTTTCCAGAAAAACTGATTGAGATAGCGCCGTTCTCTGCACAAAGGTACCCACCTGCACTTTTGTTGCTGCCTCTTGAGCCTCATGACGTAGCTCGTCTTGTACTATCTGCACTCGTCGTTAATAGTTAGGAAGGCTAAGTTAGCTGATCTAAAAAACGCACTGAAATTTGACCGCGGCACTGTTCCAACTCCTCTATCAATTGCTCTATCATTGTAGAATCGTGCCCCCTAGCAAGCTCCGCATCGAGCCCTTCTTTTCCTTGCATGCTTGTGTCCTGCCGATTTCGTCAGCCTTACAAAACGAAGAGTATACTGGTACTTAGAAGGTTACCGGGACATTCTCGCGATACTCTTCCAGTTCTGCCTGTAAATCCGCCACCTGTCGATTGAGCTGTTCCATGCTCTCGTCAAAGCTCGTTGCGTCTTCCAAGGTCTCCTTGTATCGTTGTTCAATGTCCGCCTTTTCCGCCCGTTCTAAATGTAACGCATCCGCATGACGGGCTTCTAGGTTGAGCAGGTCGTTCTACCGTCTGATTCAGTCATTGTTCCAGAACGAACTCCATGAAGCTCACCGCCGCCTTTGCGTTAACTGCTTTCTCATTTATCACTTGGCGCTTGAGCTCAAGCAGCTCTTCTAGTTCCTTCGCGCGGTTCTTGCCACTTGTAAGACAGATTTATGGCTCGCGAGGTGAATCACAAACCTGGTCCAGATTTCTTTTGGCGGAATGCAATCGGTCGATCTCGACCTCCAAGCGGTGGACTTCCAAATGGAACTCGTTGGTTTTGAGCTGTGGTGAGTGGAATTAGCGGCGCCCAAGTGACCCATAGAAAATCGTACCTGCAGTTCCTCACAAGAGTCATTGTAGTCCCTATTCGCGGCCTCCAACTGATGGCCTAGCTTTTCGATCTCTTGGGTCTTTTCAGTCACTTCTTCTTGAATACGCCCTAGGTCCGCTTGATACTGGACTTGTAGTGCCTCCAGGCGATCGATGTGTTCGTCAACTTGAACCTGGCTGTCCAGTGCCCATTTATTGACCCGTTGGAGCTCGGCCTCTTTGTCCGAAAGCTCCGCTGAAAGCACGTCGGTCTGTTCTTGGATCTCGTCACTCCGATTCTTAGCACGTTCCTCGGCCTCTGCTGCCACGCTAAGCTTATCCTCCAGCTCCCGGATGTAGTTTCGAAGATTAGCGAGCTCGTCTATTTGGTCTTGATTCTGATGGACAATCCGCACTTTAGGAAGGCACATAGTGCCACTGTGGGCACGTTTTAAAGATCTACCATCAGGGGGATGGTCGCCCTCCATCGCCTGAGCGAACATCATGAGGCTTACATCACGGGACAGACAGGCTACTCACTAGGCAAGGGCGGTGTCCTGGAGAAATGCCTCCTTGAGCTCTGTGAAGGCTGGGAAGAAACTGCGAACCGGGTCCATACCGAGCAATCTATAAATTGTCGGCTTTCTTTGTGCTACACGCCTTTGAAGCTGTAAAGGCCGATTGCGTCATAGGCCACGGTGCGATGGAGGCTATCAGAGGTTTATTATGGGGGCGTTGGTTGGGACGCTTGTGGTCTTGTTTCAACATTGGGCAAGTTTTTTTGAATACGTTCGTTTAGATGTAACGCACTTCAATCAACTGCGCCGTTTACTCGTGGCAAGTGTAAATTTAATGGTCTGGTGCGAAATTCGAATCAAATAGGATGTGAACGTGAGAGACTACACGTGTGCTACCCTCACCGTTGTCCTCGTGATTGCTGTGGTCGCCGTCGGTGAGGGCCGCCTTCCCGATGAGCTAGCATTCTAGCTTGGAACAGTCCGCGCAAGTATTGCGACGTACATAAATACACCTGAGGATGAGGTTACTGTAAGAGTACAAGAAATTAGAATCTAGCAACGATGCAAAGAAGAAAGCTCACGTCGGCAGACGTCGGCCTCGAACAATATATCCCGCGCCGCCGCGTCTGACTGGCGTCTGATAACGTCACCGGGGCCGGGGCCCACCCACCCACCGAGGTCAATCTATTCCATGATGCAAGGCCCACATAGTAGTCGGAGTGCAGCGGAAGGACAAGAGACAGGCCACATTCTGCCACAGAGCAGAAAATCATCCAACACATTGATGAATCATGAGGGCAAGACAATGGCGATTGTGGCTGTGCGACGTTCTCGATTACCAGCCAAACAGCGTCATAAACACGGTGCTTCTTCCTCCTCACCACCATCATTGAGACGGATTCATGTATCGCCAACCTTCCACGGCCGAGCGCAGACTCGATCACTACCACTCGGACGACGGCGATAAGGAAGAGCTTTACTAAGCATGTGCCGACACTGACAGCGAAGTGATCGAAACCCGCCAACCACCCCAAAAACAACCAACCGCCACCTGCCGCCACTTTTTTATATACTATTCCGTGACCGCTGACCGCCCGCTAACCCTCCTAACCCTTACCGAACCCTAACCGACCCCCGAACCTAACCCCGCCCCCGAGCCCTTACCTAACTGGGAACCGCCAAACTGATCCCGCCAAAATGGAAGCGCGCTAACTACGTCATCTCCGTCATCCCCCTCGTCCTTATCCTTATCTCCGTCCTCCGAGTGGTCGTGATCGAGTGTTTGCTGTCCACGGCGCCGTCAACGATGAGCAGGACTCCGTAATATGTTGTCACTAGACCGATTTTGGGCATAACCTCCTCGGGCTTCTCAGATCGTTATGGGGACTACGCCCCTACACCACTCGCATCACACACTCGACACCTTTTTCTACTTATATCATCTCACCTGTACACTCTTATTTCTGTATTTAAGCTAAAATCTTGTACTAGGATACCCATCGAATCAACGCCATCTACCTGGCAATACTTGTTCCTCGTCTTCTTCTCCGAGTCCTTGCCTAAGTCGGAAGGTCTGCTTGACCGGCTTGACCTTCGGCACATCCCCCTAACCCACGTTCGCCAGAAATTCGCGGCAGGTTTGCCGCGAATTTGTTCACCGCTTTGAGTTCTGCTCCGCCCTCCGCCCTCCTATGTTCGAAAGGTTCGGCGATTGTACGGCCAACAAGGAAGCCACTCACCATCTGCGCCAACGTTGGAGTAATCCCAGCCCTCTGAGCTGCTAAAACACGTCCCTTCGCTGTCGTTAGGCGAATCGTCCTACGAACGCCATAACAGATGATGCCGGCGCGATCAACGGTCCCCAATTCGTTTTCAGAGTCGTTGGCAAGACTTGGCTCGTCATGGCGGAAGGATGCAACGGCGAGATAGAGAGAGCTCGAAGACACAGGTCGCGGTGTCTTGAGACTTGGCAAGAACGGTGCGGAAACTCTTAAGCGGGAGTTTCTTAATCGTGGGCTGGATGAAATCGCTGGGCCCATGCAAACGAGAAGAAATCGTACTGATAATGAAAACGACGGCAATATGGCCCTACCCCTATTGAATCGGGCCGATCTTATACAAGGACGATGGTCGTATGTTTCTTTTTATCTTAGATTACTTCTACATAATAAAAAGGCCCAAGGTGAGCGCCCTCTCAACGCATAACCCCTGCGGGAGGACCCAGTGTAAGTGCCCCCGCTTGTACTTACAATGAAGAGAGCGTACCTTGAACAGCGATTCGAAATAAGTGGGTGTTCATCGAGTGCGGGTCAGCTTCGGCCTATCCGCAATCGCTCCTCCCTTGAAGCCGATGTATTCCGTGATGCTTCGACGTTTCTGCAGCAGATTGGACGACTGCCTGAGCATGTCTCATTGGAATCCTTGACTGTCGAACTCAACAGGATGCGTCCTCGCCATACTCCGAAGTTGAAATCCTGTGCCGACGCATTGGGCGCCTCAATGCCATTTTCGAGTGGCATAACGGACCTCTCGTCGAAGCCATGGAAGGTGGTGACCTTTTCCTTCTTGGCGAGATATCACTGGCGGATGATTCAGTTCTGGAGCCATTGAACAGCGTTCTCGAATCCTCCAGGACGATGGTTTTGGCCGAGAAGGGCGGTGACCATGCGAGCGACGCTGCAATCGCAGCCGCCGACGCATTCAACCTTGTCGCTACCATGAATCCGGGTGGTGATTATGGCAAGAAGGAGTTGTCGCCTGCTCTTCGTAATCGTTTCACTAAGATATGGGCCCCATTTGTTGACAATCGAGTTGACCTTGAGCTCATCGTAAGCCGTACGTGGCAGAGCAGAGATACACCTCACCCATACTCGCCTTCGTCGACTGGTTGTGTGGCGTCGTGGGTGACCGCTCACTTATGAATCTGAGGGATGTCCTCGTGCGTGGGATTGTGTACACTCTATTGACTCGTCTCATGCTTTTTTTCTAGGCGTGGGTAGACTTCTCCAATCGTGTCTTCGCTAATGGGCAAAGTATACCAGGGGATATCATCTTCGTATGTTTGCGTTATGTACAACCCTTTCTGACCTCACACTAGCATCATGCCGCTCATATGACGTACATTGACGGCTTGGCATCGATGCCTCAACTGTCTGGTTATTCCAAGGACGCGATAGTAAAGCTGAATGGCGACGTGGAGCGCAAATTGCAGGACAGGTAGTCCTTGGGAGTTCAACTTGCGGGACGTCATGCGGTTTGTGACGACGTAGGACGCAAGGTGTTGAACACGTTTTCATAGAGTGCGCGGGATCGTTTGCGCGGGCTTGAGAACGATCGTCCAAGTTTCTGAACCGGTGGAGATAACTGCACGTAGCGATGTCGTAGGGTCCAATGGTTTAGAAAAGGGAGAAGCAAGTTCCCCATCGAACCCTTCTATTTCCTCCGATCTCTGCCATTAACATGCATCCAGATGCTTCAATTCGCACCCGCTGGAGAAGCAGTTCCCGCCGCTGCTTCGACGCCGGTGCAACGTTCTCCTTCCACACCTACAGCAACTCCCGCAGCGCAAGCCCAGCGTCGAGGCCTGTCACTTTCGAATAGCTTAGCGTCTTCGTTTAAGTCACCATCGAGCCCTGCAGCGCCGCCACCAGCTGCGCCGATTGACGAGATTGTTGACAAGGAGCTTGCGATGGCAGACTTTGATCTTTGCAGATACTGGCAGGTAGGTACCCGCACCCTCGACTGTTCGAGCTAACCGCTTCGCAGAAGAAACGTTCGAAATTTCCATTGATGGTCATATAGGAATACCACCGGCTGTGGCGCCTACGCCTATCGACCACATCAGTAAATCCTAAGGTGCGTAGAAGGGTATAGACGATATAGAGAGTATAGAGAATGGAATTCTGGTCTCTATACTCATTGAATTTTCTCTATACTTGCAAATTTACCTTTCTATACTTGCTTGCTCTACATGTACCAATGGTCTATACTCGGAGTCGGAGTCGGAGTCCGAGTGAATAGGAAAAAAATGGACATCCCGCGGGTACTTACTTTGATTCCAACTCGCCTCCGACCTGAACCCACGATGCACGATGCGGGTCCCGCACCCGCCATTTTCACGGCGGGTATGCATTGTAGTCCCCTCACCCCGGCAACCTCTGAACATCACCCACGCCCGATGTCCTTCATTCATGCTGAACGCGCAGACCCATGCAATGGCACGGGGTGCATACGTCTTGCATGTGTTGTCGGGACACGGTGAGTGGGGGAAAGACAAGAGGAAGTAGTGGGGAGTGGGAGTGGTTGGGGAAGGCGGTTTGGAGAGATGAGGGTAAGGATGGGTGTGTCAGTTCCTGAAGTGAAGTCAGTAGAACAACACCAAAAGCGACGCTGGTATGCGGGGAAATGAAAAAGGAGCCGAAAGAGAATTAGAACGTACCAACCGCTGCGTCAACAGCAGCGACACAGCGGAGCCAATCCCACTTGTCCGCTCTGCCCGCTCGCACGCAGGTCGTCCTCGTCGTTCAGGTGTAGTCGTCCTCACCCATGTCGTTCGTGGAGACGGCGCTCATCCGCGTCGTCCTGGAGCCGTCACGGAGACAGCAGCCAGCAGCCAGCTCAGCACAAGGTAGAGCCAGCAGCAGCAGGGGCTATAGTCGTCGCTGGTGGTCCGAGGAAGAGTGAGAATGAATCGATCGGACGCGGCTATCAAACCGGTTCGAGGCACATGGTCCGTGCGTGAGCACGCAATCGATCAGGTGCATGTTCAGTTTGAATTTTTCTAAGTCGTTCCTTCCCTCTCACCATGACTTCCCATCCGCCACCAACATTCTTCCCGTAAAATTGCGTCCCCGGCACTCTCCGCCGCTCATCTCTAGATGGCTACTTGAACTGATTGCACGACAACACCTCCGAGGACACCCTCACGGCGCGTTCACCAGGACGAGGACCAGAAACCACGCTCCGGCCGACAGATTTCTTCGTCTACGCTGGCAAGTCGGGCATGTCGAGATGGTGGGAGAATGAGGAGAAAGGAGAGCGAGAGAGAGTAGGAATGACGTGAGCATCGATGTCAATCTGTATGTAACTGGGTGGGAGTTGGTGACGGACAGCCTCGCAACCACCTCGACAGCGCGACAGCGCGACCACGATGAGGCCGTTGGAGACCATCCACGACTGAGTCGTTGGCCGAGCTGACCAACATTGAGAACGTGAGTGAGCGTGTGTCTCGAGTCCGGGGCAAGAACTGATGGCTCTGAAAGACGCCCGAGAACAAATCATCACCATCCAGGTAAGTTTTCGAAAGTGCCTGAATTCTGGAACAACGCCTTCTAAACCCATTTCTTTTTAGAAAAACAAAACGTCCAGGATGCAAGACTGCCCACGATGCCCAGCAAACGACTCCGCCAACGACGAACAGCTCGACCTCGCTCTTCATCCTACCACCACGAATTGCGCCACAAGAGAGGTAGGACCCGCCGACACAGCGACAACGACGACGGCACCATGACAGCGGTCTTCGCTGAGCATTGAAATAAGGCGCGACTATAATTCTCACCGTTGTCGCACTTGCTAACGCAGCACCCAGCTTGGCGAAATCCGCGTCTTCGACATCATCCAACGACACCGCGATGAGGACAACAATAATGGCTCTGCCGTGACGTGGGGATCTGGTTGCTTGCGACGACGACGATACGGCGCGGACAATGATGCGACGACACGGCAAGGACAACATCGACACAGAAGACGACGACGACAGAGCGAGGACAATGTCAACAACACGGTGAGGACGATGTCGACGCGGCAAGGATGGTGACAACACAGCGAAAATGACCGGTGTAGCGTAGTTTGGCGTGTTGTAGAATCACGGTATATCACATCTTCGAAACATCTTGTAGTAGTATTGAAGTAGCTACGGAATATATTGATTTCAATCATTCTCAATTGTTCTGAATCCGAAATGTATAGGAATTTCTAGGAATGGTATAGAAAGTAACAATAACAGTGGTATAGAGGAGTATGTTAGCTAGGATATAGATTAGTATAGAATTATGAGATCCCAGTTGGGACCTATACCGGGAAAAAGTGGTATAGGTGGTATAGCCTATACCCTCTAGACATCCTGTGATTTACTGATGCAAATCAAAGTGTATATCTCTCCCTAGGATCTCTCTTCTCGTTGAATATTTTCGGGATTCTTCTTCCTGGACGTCGTTCCCAGAGATTGAAGGGGCGTTGCTTGGAAACATATACACGATCTCACATTCTGTTTTGGTGTCGGGTGCTGCTCTCGACTCGCTACTCAACTTTTACGCTTCGCTGGATAACCAGATTGCTACGCACGTCGTTCCGAGCCTCGTGCTCAACGTGGACAGAATGGAGTACAATGTGAGCTTTGTTAGATACAGCAAGTAAGGTATAGAGTACAGGGTACAACGCCTAGTGATACTTATATGATAAAACGGACAGAGGAAAATGGAGTTGTGCTAGAGTAAGGACGGAGTTGGGAGGTTATAGAAACGGATAGTGGATTCAAATCTGGAATAGTGAGTAAATAATCAAAAGAAAAGATGATGGCTGACCTTCTTCGTTGATGCTAACCAAAGCGTGTCAAACAGACACGTCCGCGACAGCGGCGGCGCTCAGTCACATGACTCGACGGGAATCGCGATCGAGGAAGGATCTTTATGATTATCATAATAACCGTCCAAGCCTAGTCCGAGAATTAGTTATTCTGGTGAGTCGCCATCTGAATCCCAAGCTTTCGCAGCTGAGCACTAGGACTGCAATTTCCTTGCGTTTATGCAAGGACCCCCAGTGCAAGGACTCTACCCCCCAGGAAAAGGAAAGGCGAGATGCCGACAGCCGAAACCGGACCGAACGTCGAATGTCAGACAATGCCCTTTAGCTGTGCAGCCCATACGGCTTGTGAACATGCAGTTCTTTGACGGCAGTCCCATGGAATCGTTCGTTCAGCACTTCTCCAACGTGGAAATGGCGGTTCGTGGTCAAGGACGATTCCGGGCCGACGCGATCGCGACTTGCGTTTCTCCACGACTGGCACAACACCTTCAATGCCAACACTGCAAATACTTGACTGGTTTAAACGGGACGTGAAACTCAATCTGTTAACTCGTCCTCCTGCCATATAGCATCACATTTTCCCAACAACGGGCCTGGACCTTTTTCTGGACTTTGAGGCAACTACTATGCCTATCTAGTACTAGTAGTAGCTATATCTTCGTAAATTGCAGGTCTTGGGGTTTGATTACGGCCCACCTCCCACATTCGCCCGCCTGCCGAGGCTTTATCATGCGCCCTTGAACAAGGCTTCTAGTATCAGCAGCTGACCTTCAAGGACTTGTTCTCGTACAGTCATGTACAGGCTCATCCTCTATGCGTTGGTGACCGTTGGCGCTGCAGCTCTTGACCCCCTCGACTACGTTAATCTCTTCATCGGAACTGTCAATGGAGGCCACACGTTTCCAGGTTTCTGACGCATCAACGATTTCGGGGGAGAGCAAATGTTTACGCACTGCGTGTCAACAGGTGCCAGCGTGCCTCAGGGAATGCAACGTGGGGATGGACACGGATTCACCTGGCAATGCAAGTCTCTAATATCGTCTGAGCGGGAAAGACGCGTTAATTTTCGTTGTAGCATGCTGGGTATGATGGTGATCCCCAGTATAATGTGACTGGATTCTCGCAGTTGCATCAGTCGGGAACTGGAGGGGTAGGCGTTTCCCCGAGGCAAATATTCAATGTCAACTCTCCTTAGCAAGTTCCGCTATCGAACTTCAAACTTTTCCCGATCTACAATGATTGTTCTGCCTTTGAGCAATGTCTTACAACCATTGACTCAAGAAAGATTTTGCGTAACCTTCTTCCAGATGGTACGTCTCTTGGGCGCTTTTCGCGTCACGACAGTATCTGCAGCGTTGTCCTTAGGGTCTCCGGACGATGCAGCTTCTCCAGGATATTTCTCGACGAATCTGACTAACTTGATCCGCGTGGAGCTCACTGCTACGCGCCGCGCTCAAGAGACACCTCCGAACTGGAATATTCAAGGACGCCAAGTGGACGCATGGAAAGAATATGGTTAGTGTCCTTGACTGTGGTGGTCGGCTGCCAGATTAAGCGTTTCTTACAATTCAAATCCTAGGCTACATACTATCGGACACGACGTTCAGAGGTGGATCCAATACGAAACAGGTGTCCAGAGCTCTCGAGGTGTGAATCATTGCATTACATGTCTTCTTCACTTCATGCCTCACGTAGTATGCTTTTGACGATTTCACCATCGCACAAGTAGCCAAACTGCTCGACAAGGAGGACGATGCTGCAAAAGTGGGTCCACTCCTTATGACAGATACTTCCCGGCCTCATTACCGCTCGTGATAGTCTTTTCGCGAGCTGAAAATTTCGTGAACTCGTGGAATAGCAATATCTCCGTTCCGGACATTGCTCAAAATATTACTGGTTTCTTCCAGGTAAGCAAGCACTCGTTGAGATAGGTTAATTCATTAAGTCCCGAATCGCGTAGCCCAAGTTTGCTAATGGAACCTGGAACTATACTGATCCACGGCACTGTAGTGTCAATGATCCCCTCAAAGCGACGTGTTTCTTGAATGCCATTCGGCGCGATGGGTTCTACGAGACTAGTCCTATAGTAGTTGTGCGTATTTTCCACCATCTGGCTGTTCGTCCGACTGACCCACACCCACTTTCTTCCTTAAGTACTCACAGGCAAGCAGTCGCGCTGTCGTTGAGCCTTGAGATTCGCTGATCTGTACTCTTTCAGTATGTTCCACATGATACGGCCGAGCTTATCGAGCTTCAAGGTGGTACGGATAAATTCATCGAAGGACTGGACTGATGTTCTCCGACGTGGGCTCACTCGCTTTGCAATGTTATCTCGTTGAATCTGATGGTGCCCGTTGCGTAGAACTACTTCGATTCGACAAACGAACCGTCTCAACAGATTCCCCACACGTATCATTACGCTAACAAGCCGGGTATGAGCTCGCAAAGAGTTCGAGAGACTATCAGCACTCGGTTCAATACCTCTGTCAATGGACTTCCTGGGAACGATGGCAAGTGCTTTCATAGTCGCCGGTATCACGTTCAATGATGAACTATGACAGACTCGGGAGCCATGGGTAGCTACGTGGATGTTGCGGGAAGGAACTGGTTCGCCGCAGTGAGCTTCTCTTGAAGGGGGCGGGGAGGAACAAGGTCTCAAAGGGCTCCTCCTGGGCGATTAGCGTCGCTGGGCTGTAGCCTAAACCACAGCCAGATTGACACCGTCCTTGTTATCACCACATACATTGCATGTGATGGTCGTTGTCTTCGCGGAGTTGGTCGTCCTTCTTGGTTTCATTGATCCTTGTCGTTACCGGAGCATCGTGGTACTTCCAGGCGTCCTCGCTGTTGGTGTCATCATCGTGGTCGACGGATTGCCTATTGTCCTCGTTATCTGGCGACGAGTGTGGCGTCTAATGTTACGTGGTCCTCAGAGTCTTGTTGACATCGTTATCGGCCGCGCCAAGCAGGTCGTAGGTCAATACCTCCACGTTGAAGGGATTGCTGAGTTGAAGGGTTTTGGTGCACTCTGTGAAACGCCAGATTGCATGAAGGTATGCGAACTACAGCAGCTGACCGTGATCACACTTACTATAGAAGGACTTGGATAAATCGAAGAAGCAAGTGCGGGAAAGTGAGATAAGCGAAGCACTTACTCGATGGTATTCACAGACACGCGTTCTGGATGAGCCGATCGTCATCCAGAATGAAGTCATCGTCCTCAGCAGTGTGCTAGGCTCGTCGTCGTCATGATGGCTGGGGGTTAGTACCTCTAATACTAGGGGCCCTTGTGGCTGGGGGTTAGTACCTCTAATATTAATGAACTCATCGCCCGCTCATCGCCGCTCTTAATCGGGCCGATCCTACCGAGTACAAACAGGGAACAACAGATCAACGAACATATTTCTCCTAATTCTACACTGCCTCTCTCCTCACCCCACTCGCAGTCAAAAGTCTCTCAAAGCTGGCAGGGCACCGGTTGACTTACCTGCCGGTCTCAGGGAGGCATCCTACCCAGCTGTTGCCGTAACAACCCGCTCGTCGCCCGCTCACACCCTCAAAACGCTAGGCCCTTCAAGCTCAGTGAAGTCACAATCCGGTATCTGATAAGCACCCCTCATCTCGTGGCAGATTACTTTTAAAAAAACATCCCCTCTCTGAGGACCCATTAGGTGGGTGCCGTACAACAATAATGACTTTGTCTCGCCCTGATGATGCCTACGTACGACGGTATTCTTTTGTAGGTCACTTTGAGCCCAGGCGGGAATCACTAGTACTCCGCCTCTTGACAATCGTTGGGATGTAAATTTCGTAGCCGGCCGATTTTTCTATGGCAGGCGTGGGTTGCTGAACGACTTTGCGCACGGCGAAGCTCTCTCTCTCACCCTTAATTGGTTGGTTTCATTATTCTGTACTCGGCCGTTGATCTGATTAGAGAAGCAGGGTATGTTCCTAACCTGTGGCGCACTCACCTGCTGTCCTACTTTTTTGGGGCATCCTGATGTTAATGCGACACCGAGGGCGGGGACACAACCGTTCTTGATCATTAAGTACAATCATGGAATCTCTAGCGATCAAATGTGAAGAATCGTGACCTGGATTTTAGTTTATTTTATCTGTAGATGTATTGTTAACATGTTTTCCCACTACACTAGCTCCTGAGCCGGTGAAGGGTCAGAACATCGTTGGTTAGTACGCAGTAAAGCCTTCGGATGCACTATTAACGGTACCGAACGGCCGACTTGGGCGCAGATTGGCAAAATCAAGTGTATCAGAATCCTCGTCGTTGTATGTCTTGTTCACTGATGTTTAGCGCGTTGCTTCCTGGTTCTCAGCTATGTTCCTGTTTAGTCACACAGGCGGGCTCCCTAGGCAACTCATCACCGCTTCGAATGACCAGTATATATTTATGGGAGCGTCGCCTGCCAGTTTCCGGCGGTACTTTGTGCGTTCGTTCAGCGTTGGAAATCGCGGCCAGGTTTCCGGACTCCGGGGCGACGGAATGGCGAAGCGTGCCTGCTTGGGACGGGGCATCTGCTATGCTCTCGATGAGGCCTAGCACCGTTGTCGAGAGGTGATGAAGCCGTCCGAGTCAAATAATCATGTCAACCATCAACACCCTTGCTGCAGTGGCCAAGCTTGCGGACAGTGTGCGGCTACTCTTTGATTTACACTCCCTACTAAGAGCTCAGCCTGACCGTTTGCCTAGAGCGATTAATCTCAAGACAGCGATGCAAAGACAAGCTATTGTTCAACGGACCGTGATAGTTACAGAACTAAGAACTAGGATATCTAATGATCACGCTGGCGTCTACTTTCTAGCTCCTGAATGCGCTCCTGAGCTTGGATATGCCTTTGAGCATCATCCTCCCTCTGCAATGCGGACTTTCGATACTTTAAGTGGCCGCGAATGAAGTCATCTACGACCCACAACTTTTCATACCTATCCAGCCAAGGATAAAGGACGAGGGCCTGTTGAACGTTAGTCAATGTAATATCACGAGCATCAGCAGAATCACCTCTTCATGAACATATTCTATCTTGCTTTGCGGTTGATGAGCAAAGCCTGTACGGCAGTCCATTTTCTCGTAGACTAAGACTTTGATTTCGCGCTATTCCTTCATGAGTCGGACGATGTAACACTAGGTAAGAAATGCTTACCTTGACGTCTGAAAACAGAGATGCGGGCCAACCTAAAGTCTTTTCAAGGTTGTATCCTCCACGCTTTGGTCTTCCGACTTCGCCCACCGGCTTCGGGATCTTTCCCGAAACTTGCGAGCCGCAGCTACCACTCCACGGCTCATGAGGAACAGAGGTGACAACTGGCTTAATAGACGGCTCAGGAATTGGGGATTTGGACTGGGAGGTAGATGGCGCGCTGGGGGTTGCAGACGACGCCTGAGATGAAGACGACGACGGTTGGGATGAAGACGGCGGCGGTTGGGATGAAGATGACGACGGTTGGGATGAAGTTTGGGACGTAGACGACTGGGGGTGGAGTTGTTGATGGAAAACGGGCTGTGATTGTGGTACAGAACGGGGCGGTGGTGGCTGCGTGGGCGCCGTCTGTTCGGAAGCAGGTTCCTGTTGTGCTAATAAAATCTTGCCTTGCATAGCTGAAGGTTGATCCGAAGGGGAAGCACGTCGAACGGATGGATCAAGCGCAACTGTTGCCCACGGCGTCTCGTCGTCCTCATCATCCGAAGAAAAGTCGGTGGATGAAGATGAGGAGGACGACGAGAGCGAAGGTGACGAAGAACGTCGAACCCAAGGAGACGACCGGTAGCGATGGCTTCGGTGTCGGGGGTGAGGCGAAGGTGACCGAGACGGGTAAGGGGAGGAACGCCGACCAGAGCGGCGTGTACGACTAGGTCCAACAGAGGGTAACGTAGTCTGATCAAGGTTGGTCGAAACCCTCGGACTTGGAATTTCGGTGCGGTCGAGTGAGAGGAAGGGGTTGGGGTTAAAGCAAGAGGACATATTGGGAACGGCGGGAAGCAGATCGTATGAGTGGCGGAACGACGAGAAACGCTTAACAGTTTAAGAACAATTACACAGAAAAGCGTTTGTGTCCAGACGACTTGAAGACGCTTGCTATTCCAAAATGAAAGCTCTTTGACCGACGACCATGAAGGAAGGTTTAAATCGGCCCGGACTGACCGACGAATTCCTTTCTTGCACTTTTGATCACATCAAAGACCTATCCCTTTGTTATGGTCGACATTTATACGGCTACGCTGAGAACCATAGCGCCACCGTATGTCCGCCCAAATGTCTTCTCATCCCGTTCACACCTCCGGCCCTCCTCCCGATTACCGTTTTTACCAAGAGTTGAGGGGGCCAAAAGATGGCGTCTGTCATCTAGCTTTCTCCCATGATGGTCATTTTTTGGCTGCTATCAGTGAGCCTGTTCGCTTTATAGTACTTCCCCACCTGACGCTCCTCATCTTTAGCGGAAATTAATCCTACCAGTGAATCTCTCTCCTACATGCTTCGACGCCTCTAAACTTCATTACCTACAGCGGGCCAAGGTGGCAAAGTATTCATCTGGGACGTTACGTCTTTCCTACCAATTCCTGTTCCCGACGATGACCTCCACTGTACTGTTTGTACCTGGATTTACTTGACCAAAGTGCACCTGTACACCCTAGTCTTGGGTTCCGATGACGGCAGAATAGTAACCTGGAATTTCAACGCGAGAGCTGGAGTGCGTGTTTCGCACAACCTCCATTTGCTTTGTTTTGAGCGTTCTGTACAGAAGTTTTACGACTCTCATAAGCTACCTATGGGGTCCGTTGGTGGCTCCGAGGCCGCTATTATCTCTCTTGGCGTGTATTCTGACGTGGTCAACCCATCACGTAACCGAGCCCGCGTCGCCTTCAGCCATGGAAATCCTACGGAACCTCAAGTCTCGGTCTACGCCTTGTCTCCAGAGGATGGTTTCGTGAAAATCTTCTCTGTCAAGTTGCCGGCGAAGTACATCCCCAGAACAGTTGCCTTTGAAAACAAAACGCGTCATGTACTCGTATTCTCTAGGACGGGAGGACACCTGTAAGCTCGTCTACTTCATTTCTATATGCTAAATCACTAATGATATATCAACAGGGCTTTACTTGATGGCAAGACAGGCGCCTTGATCAAGGAGAACAAAGAAGCCCCTCTTGTTATGTGAGCTTCCTCGCCATCTTCTTGATCTTTATCATCTTAATTACTTCAAGGGCGTCGGTTGCTGTGAATGAAAGCTCGGACGCGTTCGTTTCGATGAACGGGCAAGATTTCGAGTTGTATAGAAGGGATAGTCTATGTCACACCTCGTTACTTTGCACTCTTCCCTGCGATCCGCCTTTGGTTCGATATCCGAAGCAAGTTGCGTTTGTGGAGGGTTCAAAACTGGTGGTAGGCGGTACTGATCGTGGTAAAGCAAATGTCTACGACACCGCTTCCAAGCAACTCGTCGGAACGCTGGACTATCCGCTTGGTGGATTAGTTCAGCCCGTTGCTGTAAGCCAGTCTTCCTGGAGTGTACTTTCGTTGACTGACGTGCTAAACAGACATGCAGCACAGAGGAGCTTAGTTACATCGCCATCGCGGGTTCTACACTCCAACAACCTTCCAGGGTTCTGATCTGGGTCAAACGTCACAGTCCGATTACAAGGCCTCTTACCTCCACCCAAGGCGGAATCGATCCCCTACAAACAGGCTCTATCCACGTCTCGTCCGCCAGATCTACCTTTTCCGACGTGGAACATGTTCTTAGAAACATTTTTCTACTTGTTTTCTATGCGACTGCCATCTTCATCACAGTGACAATCGCTTGGTTATTTACAGTACGCACTTGCAACGAAATCAAGGTACTTCAACCCTTTCGTTCTGTCGGCGATGAACAAAAATTCATTCTTGACCCTCATCAGTTTCCAGGACAGAGCGTCAACAGCGCCCGGCCCCACGGTAGCTCTGTGGGTATGACACCGCTGAGCCACACACCCTATTCGTCTGCAAGCCCACCATCAACTCTCCCTTTCAACTCTCAGTTTGCCTCAAGTCCGACTACCTCGCAGCCGCCACAAGCCACGACCGTCAGTGATGACCTTCAGGACTAATTACTGTACTGTTACTTACTGCCCTTTATAACGACATGTTGAATAGTGCACAGGCTGGCCTCTATACGTATTCCTTTGTTGGTCTATCTAATCACTTTTATACCTCCGAGTCTGCGAGAAAACCTTGTGGCGTCTATCATTGATCGCACCACGCCCAGAAATGTACTTACATGTTGTTGAGGCCTGAGGTGTTACCCTCAAGGCTTGACTTCAGTTAAACCCAAGCAAGGCTCGGAGTAGTTGGTCCTGCATGTCAAGCGCTTGAGTTAAGCTGCTTCTTCGAAGAGGCGTTAGGCGCATACATATCAATTCCGCGTGTGTTTTGGAGTTACGTTCAGAGGGGTCCTTCTTAGGGATGTACGCAGGCTTTGGTCTGGGGTGTCGAGACTTTGCCGTCAGTTCAGTTTCCTTCATGTATGACAATTTCTTAGAACTCACCCCAACATTATGGGGTCGCTCACGGGTGCGCGCCGAGCCCTGCTGATGTCGTTATGAGGATCAAGCAGATCCTTAGGACTATTCGTCAAGCGGGAATTTGCGAAACACATCCGAATAGTAAATTCGCAAGTTTGATTCGGACACGACGCCATGTAGTTTTCTCGCATTCGACGCATGAAGCTAGGACGAGCTAGAGCATGAACTTAGAGACCAAATTAAGTCATTTCGGAAACATACCATGGACAGTATTCTGCGGTAAAGATATCACATCCTCAGGCTCCTCACGAGCGAATCCGCAATTATATTCAAACAGGTCGAGCTATCAAGGCGCGCCAGTGGCGATCGTGTTGATGCTGGTAAACTCGCAGAATACTCCTTGTCGTCGAGTAGCATCTGATGCGAATCGACTTTTTCAGAGAAATACTCTGAGAGAGAAAAGTGCTCGAGCGCGTACGATTCGAGAGCCGGCCAGTTCCCCACATCGTCGTCGCCGTCCTCGCTTTCATCGTCCTCTCCAATTCCTTCAGCAATGAACGAAGTCAGATGATCGTAGTCGTCATCGCAATCGTTGAGCTCGGGGAAAGGATTGTCATGATCATGAATGGTTTGGGACGAGGGTAAGGGACGAGTTGCAACGGGGTCGGCTTCCGACCTGGTGGCAGCGCGCCGCTGTAGATGTGGAGCGAGTGTGAAAGGCAGTCTGTCAGCGCAGGACTACTAGTCATGCCGCGGAAGTGTATTCGTACAAGTGACTTGCTACAACCTGAGGCACTCACATTGCACCGTTCTGACTCCAACCTCTAACCCATTTAAACTGTTTTAAAACAATTAAACAACTTGAAAACAGCAAGCATTCCGTACGAGCTGAGAACATCTGAGAGGATTTAAATGTCTGTTTAAAACCTCTCAATTGATATCTGTACCGAACACATGAATAGCTACATCTACATTTGAACGCTCCCATTTGAGATGCACCATTTGAACACCACATTTGAGATGCGCCATTTGAACACCGCGTTTGAGACGTGCCTAACGGTTGGAGTCATCACGCCCATTCAAGACAGCGGCAGTCAGGACTTTGTGTCGACGACCGACGTTGGCGGGCAACCATGCGGTGTTGAAGGCTTGATGATGACTGCGTCGAAATTCCAAGTAAGGTCAGTAGCTTAGACTTGGGCGGGAGATACTGACACACCAGAAAAGCGCATTGCACAGCCCAATCCCAGCCAAGGGGATCGTCCTACACTGTTGTAATTGATCCTACAGTCGTGCGAGGACCCACATTGAGGGCGCTCATTGGGCGAAAGGACCAAAGCCTGCACGAACCGTTAGCAAGCTCATCACCGAGTACAGAAAAGAAACAACTTACTAGTATGTTGAAGCGCGACTGGAGACGAGACAGGTTACTAGATTCGAAACGATTCAGCGCGGTGAGAGGATGGTAGTGGGATGAAACGATGTACATCATATATCGCCGTGACTCAGAAAGCAGTTACTTGAAGTCGGTCTGTAACGATACTGAATTCGGAATGAATATAAGGACGGATAGCGACGTACCGAGGCTCAAGCGCTCAAGACTCAACAACGAGCGGGTCTAGTAAGACGAGGCAAACAGTGGCTACACCAAGAAAAACCTCGCGCTCATCGAAAGCGGTGTACGGACGGCGGCGTCATGGCCGGACTCATACACGTCGACGACGAGCCAAAGGGAACCCAACAACAAGTAAGGATGAAGCGAGGACACCAAAAGAACACCTGGGTAAAGACATGTCAGAAGACGGTAAGAAAGGCCGTTCAGCAACGCACTGGATAGTTGAGCAATGCCTTGAAGCATCTCACGCTGTCAGAAGCAGAGCGTAAAGCATCCTAGTCCATCATACGAAACGCCAACGTCGCGAAAGTCTGAAAAGCTTGTGAGTAAGTTCGTTGATGAGCACAGAAGGGAGACGATTGACGAGGGCGTCGCAAAAAGCAGAGTGGAGGACGACTAGACAAAGGACAAAGTAATGAACCATACCGACGCCGCAGCAGCGCTTGAGCGCAGGTGACTGCTCGTGGTGTAAGGTCGCTGAAAGCAAAAATTTCGATGTACCTTCATGGCGCGGCGCTAGCCATACTTCCTGCACGGGCGACCCCGAATCCACCGAGAAGGCCCTTGCAAACCGTCGCTGGTAAAACAGGGCTACGCGAGCGCGACGACAATGATGGTGGTGCCATGCAATGGCGAGAACTTTGGCCATGTTTCATTGTGCCAGCTCGGGCCGGTACACTTCTTGAGTGATCGAAGCGCTCCCGTATTGCCGGTCTGCGGGTCCTAGTCCGCTTTTGTGCCTTGCTCTTGACCCCGACGGCCTTGCATCGTTCTGGTCCATTCTCGTCGGCTTCGCATCGCCAAAACCTCGCGCAAACGTGGAAACCCTCGGATTCGAGTCTCAATCTGGTGTAAGCAGCACTTTTTCACGGCTATGCGCTAAGAGCGACGGTACTGCTTGTAGGAGCGTCGAGGAGCTTGAAGCCCCAAACCTTGAACGGATTCACTCAACCAATATCATCTGCCAGCGCGCCGAGGAGGGACGCAGTTGCGAGGCGCGCAACCGGCACCATAAAACTCATGCAGTTTACGTCCAGCGTCGACCATCAGTCGCCCGCGCTCGCAAACCAGACTTCAAGTCATTCCCCGACTTCAGCTAAGATACGACAACGCGCATAGCATCACCGTCGTCAACATGTTCGAGTTCACTAGACTGTTCGTAGAGGACGTGTTCCCTTCCTTCATTCGTTGGCTTCTCATGTTTCTTGGTTAGTGGCCATCTCTCATTCTACACCCTTCTCACTGTTTCACAGCTGTTCTCAAGGTCACCGTTGACGTTCCCGCTATCGAGTATACGCGACACGCTCAAAACGTGGCCGGAAATGTGTGTTGAGCATGACTTGTAAGTTGTAGGACGATCACCACGACTTTTGTGCTCAGGGCTCCCATCCAGCTCCGGGTCTTTCCCTACGAGAACTCGTATCTTGCCCCGTTCGAGGCAGTGGTTCGGTCGTTGAACCCTCTCGTCGCCGTCAAGATCAGTGCGGCGGTCCATGCACACTTGCTACTGTGTACGTACCTGTCAGGTTCATACAGGCTTTTCACTTACCACCGATCTGTCAGCACCGACGATGCTACTGTCATCTACATTGACGCTGACACGCGCATGCACATCTTGTCCGTGCCGACAAGGAACAGTGCATTACTTTCTCGTACGTTGATCTATTGATCTGTCTTCCATTTATCTAATCTTTTCAACAGTGACGAGCGCGTCCTTGTAGTGACTATCATTCCCCTCTACACCGACTTTGAAGAGAAGTTTATGAAACTCGTTTGGCGCGTTTGTGCAAAGTCCGCCTCTGCCGCCGCCTGGGTCATCGCTTCCACCCATACCACGACCCTCTCAACTACGGCCTCTGACGTCAATCTCAATGAAAAAGACAAAGAAGCCGCCCTCACTGCTTGCTGCTGCTACGGTTCTTGCCGAACGAGAAAAGACTGCACCGAAGACTGGCGACGGTGGGGTTTCAGCTGGGGGTGGTGAGCGCGACCCAGAGAAGCAGTGAGGTTGCACTGACCTGTCTGTTGCAGAACGCGAGAAACGGATCAATTTCTACGCCGACCACAATCTCGGATGGGTCGCCCGTCCGCCTCGTTCAAATCAGGCGGATGGGTTCAAACGCGCTGGTCGGTTCAAGAAGGTCAGCTATGAGATACGGGCTGGCGCTTAGCTTGCGGATGAAGAGGATTTTGAGGACTGGAGGAATGTGCGTGGACAGGGTGGAGATGATGTGGATTAGCGCTGCAGATGGTGGGCTAGGAGGTCTATGAATGGGCAGAAGTGGAGGCCTTGCTGGTGGGAAGAGTATACCTATCGGAGACGTCATGTTGATTCGGACACCGTTTAGAATCACTATGGTCGCATTTGAATCCCCTTCTTTCAAATGGTGTTTTAAATGCGTATTTTAAGACAGGTGAGTGTAGTACCCGGTGCGCTGAGTGTTTAAACATCTCAAATGTCTTTTCAAATGCCCTGAGGTTTGGAACCTCTTTCATTTAAACGAACTCAATATATTTACTGCCACCGTTCGATATCTTGAAGAACAAGCCGGATAGGACGATGGAGAAGATGGGAGTAATGGATGCACTGAGAAGACACATGATGAGGCCGAAGATGACAGGAGGCTTGCTCAGAGACGGCGTCGCTAACGGAGACAGATGCTGGGTGACCCTGGGATTTGTCAATGCTGCGAGAGCTAAGGCTATCTCTGTCCAAAATATAGTGCCAACCGTCGCTCCGAGCTTCAGACAACATCTCGCCGTCACTTTCAGGATCATAACGACGGCATGAACGTCATTCGTCAACTCCTCGTGTGTGGTTGTACCAGTACGCGATTGTCTAAAGGTCGGCGTAAGTTCATGAAGAATTTGACCAAATATAAAGGATCACCAGACAAGAGAGAGAGCACCTGGGCGACGCGCGAGACGACCTCAAGCTCTGGTAGACGACACCTACAGGCATCTATGTGGAGAATAGACGGAGTAATGCCCCGGGAACGGTCCGCCTTGAGGTCGACAAGATGGGAAGTTGGTCATTTTGGTGTGGCGGCGGCGGCGGCACACGACACCTTCGGACCCGGCGGTGTCGCGTCCAGGATCTTTGTGGAGCGTGACTTGGTCGACGATGCCCACTCGTGAGCCCAGGCTTCCCGCGTCTGTTTCGTGAATCTCGCTATGGCGGCGGGCTTGCTGATCGGGAGCTTGGATTGTAGAATCGACTTGCTGTTGGTGACAGGTAGGCTTTCCTTCTGTGATGCTGCTTTCGCCTCCTCATCCGCCCCGCTCCGTTGTGCCCCGGAATCCATTGTAGCTCCACCCGTAGTGATCTACGTTTCGGGGCCAAGACCTTGAGGCGTCTGTAGAATTCCTCCACCAGGTATCTTCCTCCCCCGCCAGTACACCCGTTTCTAATCGCCAAAATCGCCGCTTGCGAGTCTAGAAGGATTGTCGCTCTCGTCAGCCTGGGGGTCCCCTCTATGATATCGAGCGCCAGGAGAAGTCCAACCAGCTCTGCCTCGAAACTGTCTCTCGACTCTCGTTTGCCGAACCACTATCGAGATCAGACGCCAGCACTCTGACGCAGCTGCGGACAACCCACATCGGCCTAAACGCACATCTGTATCGCATCCGCACGACGGACAGCCCTCTATGCCGGCACTGCGGAGTGCCCGAGACTGTCACCCACTTCATCATGTCGTGCAGGAGATACGCTGCAGAACGCTCCGCCCTACGCACCTCAATCAAATGCAATCTCTGATCGCTAAAGCAGCTGCTCTCAGTCGGATCGCCGTACATGATTGTAGGAGTCAACGGCTGGTGACATTGATTAAGTCGTTGTAGAGATTTTCCGAGCGCCATGGTTTCCTCCTCACGCGACATCCTAAGATGTTTGTCGATGTAATCAGCTGGAAGCTGTGTTGCCCATGAAGGATACTTCTCTCGTAAGTGCACAGGATAGTTGAACTTCTTGTGAATCTCTTTGCAGCCAAGGTTGCACGCGATTGGAACATTTGTGCCCGGTCCCTAAACTGCGAAGCCGCGGCTACCTGAAAAGAATACGCGTATGGACAGATTGAGTTCGCTTTTCCACTCTTAATAGAAATGCAGCAGGTCGTATCTGTCATAGCTGCGCCACAAAAGCCGCACGGATATCGAATAGCAACCTAGACTAGAAGTTAGACAAGTCGGATAGAGGAGGGTTATTATCAAAAACGGGTTAGTTGTCGAACTCACCGGGGACACGCCGAGTGGGACAGGCGTCGGCTGCGAGCGTGGGTGTCCGGTACTCAGCAGCATCATCGAAGGGAGTATCAAGCGAAGGCAAAGTGTGGCGCAATTATCCGGTTGTCGTTGTTCAAGCAGCAGTGAGAAGCTCGCAGTGCGGGCGCAGCGGCGAGTAGCCGCTACTCACTGCTGCCGTTATGTTGAGCCTGAGACGCGTTGCTAGTCTATGAAGTTACGCAGACTAAGGCACATACCAGAAAACGAGTTCGCCGTTGATTCACCAAATTCAGAATTACCGCCGAACGAGGCGAGATCCAGATCGCCATCAAAAGGCGAGAATTATCTGATTGGTGGTGGAGTTCGGGCAGGGCGGCTACATGTTCGCTCGGCCGTGGATATTCGTCCTGGCGAAACGTAGTAGAGGCGACGCAGCCATCGTGAGAGCACGTCTACGAGGCAGAGATGAGAAACAACATTGAAACGAGTCCGTAGCACGTACCATCCTGAATTGTAAGCAGGTTGAGCCTAAAGCACAGTTATTAGATTAGGAGATAAAAGAGAGGCCCCAAGAAAAATTAAGAAAGAAGTTGTTCAAAGAACTCACGAAACATAATCGACGATAAAAGAGGAGGGACTGACAGACGCGGTGTGACAGATCCATCAATGCGCATCGACCGAGGACAAGAGAGAATGCGGGCCTGATAGGTACGGCGACGGCGACGAACACGGGTGGGGAACGATGATGATGACAGCGTGTGAGAAATGAACGACGCCGGCTGCATCAGGTCCACGACACAGGATGGAGGGTAGTCGTGGCTCGGAGTGCCGATGAGTGGGAGTGCGGTCGATGAGCAGCGCTCCAGCGGGCCAGACATCGTGGAGGACGAGAGAGAAGATTTCGACAGCTGGAAATCTTCCCACGACGAGCACGCAGACGACGCGGTTAGCGCGTTGAAATGAGAGTATGGATATGCGCGCGACAACTCGATCATTGCAAAGCCTCGAGACGTTGAATCGTGGCGTGGAGGCGAAAAAAATGGCTCAAAGAAAAATGAGCTCGAGTATGTTGAAACCTTTATAAACATACCACTGAATATGCACTCATATTTCCTCAGATGCTCCTTGAACAACGCGGACCAGCTGCTCGAGATGTGAGGCTCCCAAAGAGTTTTCGACGGTCGGTACGAGAAACATGTGTCGCGCCGAGCTAAGACAAGCATGGCGATCACGTTACCCCCAAGGCCCCTAGTGCTAGAAACAGAATGTAGACTTGTAGTACGGTTTCGGGCCCATGTGTCCAAATGAAGACATGGGCCATTACCCGGGCCCAAAACGTGGCTTATCGGACCGTATTTCGCGGGGATTAGATCCGCTCTTGATTAGACGTCGTAAACAATACACATTTTTACTCGTTGACTTCCGCCGCGTTCACGATGAATAAACCGACGCCCAAACCGGGGCAGAAAGTTTCAAAGAATAGTAGAGGTAGTAGCATCAAGTAGGGTAATAAATAGTATACGCAAAGGCTCTGCCAGTCGTGCCACATCTAGAGCAAATTCTCATACCGCTCGAACACCTGTGTCGCCAATGCCAGTAACAGCACCGCAAGCAAATCAGGTAGTCGCAAGCGGCCCCGTACAGGCGGGTTTCAGGGTGCACCCACCACCTATGAAGCAAGTACTTGTGACTCAAAGGCCGTACCCGCTACCCGCCTAAGTATTTGCATTTCTGGGAGCTTTTCATGCCCGCCGACGACCCCCGAGCAATTGCGCAGGGGCACTCGACGTGCATGATGTGTTCCGTGGATGTGCACATGCCCGTTAGTACAAGATATCGAGGTGTGGAATCGCACGGGCGCGAGGGATTCTACAAAGGAAGGAGCAAAAGTCAACGCCGCACTGAAAAGGTCTGCATGAGAAGAGAGACGGTGAGACGGGCAAGAGTAACTGGGGTATGGCTGACTAGAGGAAGTAAGATAAAAATGATAATGTAGAGAATGAAAAATGTACGCACCGTTGGGCGCTGGATGCGTCTGTGATATCCTCCAGCCTGAATTCCTCGCCGCGGTAATAGCAGAAATACGAGGGCGTATCGAGACAATCCACCAAGACAATGCCCAGGAGGTCGTCGTCGTCGTCGCTACTTGTCCTCATCCTGGTCGACGCTGTCCGTTGGCGCCAATTGTCGTCGTGCCAAATGTCCTAAGGTGAGACGGGGCAAATCCAGCTGTGCAGAGTTTGCACACACTGTCTAATGATGTGGCGGCCTCCTTTCGAGGGCTTACGCCGTCCAGATCCATATGCTGTCACACAGACAAGCGCAAAGTGAAAGAAAATCCCTGGTAAGCACAAGTGCGCGACGCACGCACTCGTATGCGTCCCTTCCGGGACAGTACTCGTGCGTGCACAAAGCCCATCGTCGTGTGCGTGAATCCGCCCCATCAACGCGTCAACACCGGGGAGCAGGTGTTCGCTGTGAAAGCGGGGTGGACAGGCTGGGAGAGCATGCACGGTAGACAAAAGAGATATACACCTGCACGAGAATACCTGCTGGTGTCCGCGGCGGGGCGGAGCGACAATCTCATGCTGCCACAGATGCCTCTCGTGGGCAGAGCCCGCGTCCTTGGTCCGTTGGCTGAAGTTGTGTGCTGTGCCGTGGCTTACGCGTCAGGCAGACTCCACAATGCCGTTGCCAAGGAGCTTGTCCTTGATAACAGCTCTATCCTTGCAGAAGTCGTCGGTTATAGGGATTGGGGCAGACACTAATCGTGGTAGTAGTAGTAGTAGTAGTAGTAGTAGTAGTTGGAGACGAAGATGGGACACCGCGGCAAAAGGCAAGATGGATCGCGTGATCTGAATCTTGAAAATGATTGGCTGGGGCTTATGTCCAAACGGAGATTTCTCCGAAAGGACATGGCCTTGAAACTTCCACTTTCATTGAAAGCAAACCCTATGCGAAGCGGAGGCTTAAGCCTGACTTGAAAGCAGACAGTCGCATTTCAATTGTCATTGATGATCGTCTGGTGTGTATACCGTCATAAAAATCTTGTCATTGAGTGCTATATACATTGATAACTACTCTCTCTCTTTTCTCTCTTTTTTCTTTCTTTTTTTCAACTTGAAAAAACTCGATTCCACACAGACATGAGCCATAGGCCAAACCCGGGCTTCTCATTAGAATAATCCTCGGCATCTCGCCTTTCCTTTTCCTGTACTTTGGTCTCTTCGACTGTGACCACGACGGCTTCGACAGCGGGCCTCTCCTCATCAACGTCGTTCCCTTGCCGATGTCTTGTCGGCCATGGTCAGTTCCTTCTGACACGCATCATGTTGAACTTTTCAATGACCAATAATCAGCGCACTCTGCTCGCCCTCCGCCCATGAATCCCTAACAGATCAAAGACCTGAACAATCTCAAGACACGAGACTTGCACAACCTCCGACAAGGGACCGTGTTGATTATCCTCAACAGCTCACAAGGCTCGAGGACTGTTGGCGGACGGACAAACGAGCACGGTCCACTAGGAGACGCCGTACGCTACAAAACTTCAAGCTACTCTTTATTACCATCTACTTGGTTGATAGACCATCGTTGGAAAGTCTTTCTCATGATCGTTTTGTCTGTACTCGCTGAAAAGACAAAGAATACCCTGCATACAAGGACCCTATGTTGCTGAGATGACCATCGCCTTTGTGGTGGCTCATTGCCTTGATACCTTATAACCAGCGATTCAGGAATACCCGCCTCACACACTACCCGCCCCGTACATTCTGTTACCTTCCCGCCCTCAACGCTTGTTTGAACTATGGCGACCGTTGTCAGCATTACTATCGGAGATTTCACAGTGGCTAGAATTATATTTGGCCACATCTACGTCGTCATTCCCTCCAGGTGGCGGTACAGCACATTACGGTTGGTCTTGCTTTGCTTGTTAACTCAGGTGTTGACGTCTTTCAGGATGCCGCCACTATGGAGCGCTACTCGATTCTCGTAATCACTTCAAACGTCATCCTCTTCTTTACCAACGAGAATCTGCCGCGCCATATACTTCCCTCTCAACATTTGGTCGAGGCTGAAGATGACAGACCTGAAGATGGACAGGAATTCTGGATCTTCGCACTGGCATTTACCCTATTTGTATTTGCCTTGACCTTTGGTGCTCTCATTTTCAAAGTTTGTCCTCTCTCACAATAGCTGTTTGAAGCCATGTTGATGTAGTAAACTTTAGGGCAGACGATCATGAATTTGTCCCCACTATGCCTAAACCATGTCTCCATTTATTGTCGTTTTCGCCCTGTAGATCATGTAATAATCAAGTACAGTAACATAGTACTGTAGTATTTCGACCGTAGGTTCATAGGGTGTGACCTGTGACCTTGTGAACTTGTTTGGTGGGATGTTCACAGCGGATACACCACTGTGACCTATTGAAAATAAGTTCACTAAATTTTTCAATGACAGAGTTATTTCACAGGTTTTAGGCTGAATCTCAGTATAATTAGAGAAAAATGTGCTATTCTAGCTAAAATACACCAAAACGGAGAAAAACCCTATAAAAACTGCCACCAAGCTCAATTTGAGAGCAAAAGTCCGATTTGTGACCAATTTGGGGCAGGTTCACAGCCAAAAAAATCTAGTGACCTGCTTATGTAACAGGTTCATTTTTCGGGCTCGTGACCTGTGACGTGAACCTACGGTCGAAATACGACAGTAGTATGAATTTTAGGCCGGCTCTTGGACCATTGTCAACTAGTATGTTCGACGATCAAAGAAGACTGGTAAACGCACCAATTACGACGACATGAGGAGTAGAATGCGATTGGTGCTGCTTCCATATGCCTGATGGCAAGGCGGACAGGACCGGGAATGAACGCGCGTCGGCAACCCCATTCTGGGATGTCGTCCTGCTGGCACGAAGAAGGAAGATGGGAGAGAGAAATAGATGACAGCGGATTGCAAAACGATAGGCGTGTGCTGGTCGCGAACCGGACTTCCCATCTACCAATGTTGGTGAGGAACGAATTTCATAGGAGGCGTCCATCGCCCGATTTGACTCTGCAGTGCATGCCGATTAATGGGGCTTCACCACGACACACAGTCAATCGTCTCGTCGATTTCATCTTTCGTCATCACAACATGCGGGTATGTCTCAAAGTGTCTATCATATTACTTTTGAAGAAGAGATTCGACAGCTGGTGCCCACCTCGAAAGCTGTCAGTGGATGGATCAATGGTAATTTTGCAATTTTGCATGAGCCTACCTCAGAGGTATTTGGTATCCTGCCCATCCCATGTCCAGATGTCAAGCGACATCATGTTGTTTGATGACATCAGGAAAAGCACTTTGGCATTTAGTTGCCTGAGGGATGGAGCCGTACCTCTAGTTCACCAGAGTGCACATAGTCACTCTAGCTGACTTGACTCAACTTGATAGTCAACTTGATATAACTTGATAGTTAACTTGAGGCAACTAGCATGTTAGCTTAAGTAGACTCAGCATAACCTACCTAAACATCATATTCCAGAGGTGTCTATAGTTGTGTATATACTCTTTAAATACTTATACTTGTCTTATGCCACCTCTAAACAACTAGAGCCATGTTGAATATGCACCTGTACATATGAGAACATTACTACATAGGCTTGTTCGCTCGCTCTGCTGCGAGCCGATCTTAATGTAAAAGTCATCCGGGGAAATCCATGCGAAGCGGGTAGAGGCTTTTGATCCTGTGACGACTCTAAAACAGACATGGCACCGATGAACAGGATGTGCGATGATGGTGAGACGTGTTCGATGATGCGTTGTACGCGGTGATACCTATGCTTATCCACGCGTCTTCCTCCGTCGACGATAGTCGTGTCCAGTCACAAGAAGGAGCCATTGTCGATGTAGACAAGCCCAACCCTTGTCCACTGTGGGAAATCAGGAAGGGCCATGGCGTTGCTGTAGCGCCGTAGGCCGACAGGATGGTGGTATTCGCTGCTCGACGGTTGAAGGTGCTAAGGGTGCGGGGTAGTCGTTGTACACGGTGGGTCCCACCGAAGCTCGTTCGTTGTCGACGCAAGTGTGCGGCCCGGTAGAGGGCTTACGCGTTGCAATTGTCGCTGTATCGATTGGAGACAGCGGACTTCGTGCTGAAGGTGAAGGGTGAAGTTTAATGGCAAAGAAAATAAAAACCAGATAGCAGTACGCACCGTTCTGGGCTGAATGCGCCGCGGACGCATTCAGCTGGAATCTCAACTAGTCGTCTGGTCGAAGGAAAGAAGCCGGCGGTGCGGGGAGCTAATCATCCTAAAGTTCAGCGCCGTCATTCAAAGTGTTGCTAGTCCGGTCAGGATGCTGACGCGTTCGCACTTTGCTCGCTGAAAGAGCAGCAGGGGAAAGTAGTCATCTCCGGGCATGACTACTGTGGCGGGAGGAGTAGCACTGCTTGCTGTTGAATTAGCAGGAAATAGCGTAACGAACAGGAAACACGTACCGTCCTCGCGCGGGGCGAACATCACACGAGTACTGCACTCAAGACAAGATGGGAGCAGCGGGTAAAGTCGCCCGAATATAAGTTGTCCAGGGCTCAATCCCATGATGGGGACGGCGGATCTAGAGCAAAGGTCATTGATGGCTTCGGAAAAGGCGGGACGCGAGAACTTACCACTCGAGCTCACAGCGAGTTCCCCTTGAAGCCCGGCGTCGTCGTCTAGAGGCGTCGCTACTCCATCTCGGAGGCTGACGCGTCCTCGGTGCCCGTATTCCTAGCCCGTTGAATGAAGCATACAGACGACGGCGCGGGGCTCATCCAGCCTCTTGAAGCCCGGCGCCGTCATCCAAAAGCACCGTCGCAACCTCCCGAAGGCCTATGCGTTCCCGCCCTGCTCGCAGAGAAAGCAGAGCAGCGAAAAAATCGACCATTCCATCCACGGCTGTTGGAAGCTGCGGAGAAAATGCTGCGATCCAGAGGGCGATGGCGTTGTGGACGGAGAGGAAGGTCGAACTGGCGACAGTCTATAGAAGTAGATTTGAACAAAAATGAAACAAAAACTATATAGAAACACGCACCGTCTTGGGCTGAACGCGCCTGTACGCCATCCAAGCCAAATCAAACTCTCCTCCTCGGAGGGGCGAAGTCAGCCTCTTGAAACCGGCGTCGTCGTCTGAATGCGATGCGACTCCGTCCTGGAGGTTTACGCGGAGGCATTGCTATGCGCCGTTTGTTCCAAGCGTTGCTGCGTTCGCGCTGTGCTCGTCGTCAGAGCGGAGCACAAAAAAGTCGTCCTCTCCATACGCGGCTGTTGGAAGCTGCGGAGCAAATGCGATGAGCCGTGCTAGTGGGTGGTGGCAAGACGAGAGAGAGAGAGATGATCGAGTATAAACTCGGTCATCGGTTTAAGTCCGACTGATCAGATAGACAAGTGTATCTCTCCTCTCCTCCCACCATGGCACGTCAACGACGACGTGCTTCTGATTTTGGAACTGCTTGGGTTCTGTCTTGATTCTCCTTGGTTTCTTGTGTTTCTTTGGCCTGTTTAAATTCTTTCTGGCCGCTGCCTCTGAATGCGCTTCGAGTTCTCCGGCGCTCGTCTTCGGGACGGCGCCATTTAAACAAGGACTGCACGGATTACTCCTTCACGATGACGGTGAAATATGTTGGACAAGCATCTGGCTGTATCTGTCTCCGATTGAGCTCGGCTTGGACTAAGAGCTTGGTGATATCCCGGACACTCTCCAACTTCGAATGGTGCGTCCTTCTTAGGACTTATTTCATCTGCTACGTACACGTTATTCCATATCTGTCTTCCTGGAGACTATGTCCTGGGGCTGGGTGTATGATCTTCGACTGTTGATGTTCTCACTGTTCATCGGAGCCACCAATGATGGTCATCGCTATCTCTGACTCTGAGTCTCACCTCTACAGGCTCCGTGGGTTGTAACAGTCCACGGAGACTGTACGTGGTTGAGACTGTATCATGCACGCCGACTGCCCTCACGCCATTGCTTGGGGGATTGTCGGCGGGCATGAATAAGACTCGACAGTGATATGGGAAAGTCACCACATTACAATACCTACTCATGTAGCCTGCATTTCTTGTTTCTCAGTACAGTATATAGCAATGTTCTTAATGAAATATGGAGTTCTATTGTCTCTTGGTATTTACTTGAGGCAAAACAGAGTTTACAAACGAAGCCGTGCGATGTGGGCAGTTTGACTGATCGCACACCTTGTCTCTTACCACCACGATCGACGGGCATATACCTCTCTCCATTACCATCACCATCACCTTCACCTTCGGATGCAACAGCCAGCAGCTGCCCTCTCATCAATGGCAGACACAATTTGACAGCCGGCCTATGTAGAGGCAGGCCGACCTTGAGCAGGCCTTTGTAGGCCCGCTGTCAAACAGGTGTCTCCTGTTCTCATTGTTAGGGTGCCGCTGCTAACTGGTACTTAGACGTCGGACAGGACTTTGGACAGGACAATATTTCTCTCATGTCGGCTCTTGATCACATGTTGGTTGGTTTTTTCCTCGATCGCGGCCCCAAGTGTAGGTGTCTCACCACCACCACCAGGGCGAGTCTCTTTTGCAACTTTTCGAGGACCCACGACGACTACAGCTGACAGTCAACGACGAGTCGTCTCGGGATGATGACGACCCACGCCCATCAAAACGATGACCACGCTTACGATGGCGATGCCCCGACAATGATGGACACGTATACTTTGACCACCCACCCACACGACGTCCACGCCTAGACCACGGAGCCAAGTTCGATCACCTCTCTTCCTCTTACTTTGCCTCTCTACTACCACCATGAATCCGGTCATGGTGGGCTTGCTTTCGACGGGGCTACTGTGAATATGCCGGGCATGCATGCATGGGATGGTGTGTTAGTATTGTGCTCTCTTTTTTGTGCTGACTGCCGGTACAGGAAATAGTCGCTCAGATGACATGGACCGCTCATAGGCTGACGTGGACAAGAACCCGCACAACATGGACGAGGGCATTGCAAGACCGGGACGAGGACAAAACACGACCGGGACGAGGACGCCGCACAACCCGAGCGAGGACAACCCACAACCCGGACGAGGATAAAGCACGACTGGGACGAGGACAACACACGACTGGAACAAGGACGCCGCACCCGAGCGAGGACAACTAACCCCGGACGAGGATAAAGCACGACTGGGACGAGGACAACCACAACTGGAACGAGGACGCCGCACAACCCGACCGAGGACAACACATGACTGGGACGAGGATAAAGCACGACTAGGACGAGGACAACCACAACTGGGACAAGGACGCCGCACCACTGTGACGGGATCACCGCGCAATCTGGGCGAGGCCACCGCACGACTCAGACGAGGACAACCACGACTGGGACAAGGACACCGCACCACTGTGATGGGATCACCGCGCAATCTGGACGAGGACAACGCACGATCCGGGCGAGGACAACGCACGACACACCATAACCCAGAGGAGGACACCGTAACCCGGATGATAATACCATCACTCGGACGAGGACATCACACAACCTGGACGAGCACTCCCAGATAACGAGGATAAGCCGGCCCCGACAAGGTGGACGAGTAGGCTCAGGCATCTTGTGTGCTCTGACGGTTCGGTGACGACCCAACAATGGGATGAGCATGAGGACAACTACGAAACGAGGACGACGATGACTACGACTACAAGTGCGATTACGACCTTGACACGACATGAGACGGGACGACTACGACTACGTTACACGGAACGGACAGACGATCTCGACATGAGACGAGGACGACTACGCCATGCTGCAGTGTGAGGATGACTACACTATGGGCATAAGAATGACCGCAGAATAGAATGAATGAATATTGTAACATTCTCTAATCAGGCTGTAGTGTAATGATCTACTACTGTTGCATTTATAGATATATGGTGTTCTGGCTCTTGATTTAGGTCATGTTACCATGCATTGAATTGAGGCTGCAGTGGGTGAATTCATCTACATGTAGATGCATCTTAAGCTTGCCTGGGTATCCTATGGTTAGTTCTTAGTTAGCATGAGGTATGCTCAGGGTGACTCAAGTCAGCTCAGGTTGACTTGAGGTTGACTTAGGAATGGGGCACCCGTGGACTGTGGCTTACAGCAACCTGTCAGGATTCTGGACTTGTACGTCCTAGGGCAACTATATGCCCTATAGTTGGCCTGGGTCTCCTCAATGGCAGGACCACTTTTCCTGATGGACAGTGAGCGGCCAAAGAAGTACACCTATCTTGCTTCGAAGCAGCGAACACGATACGCGGTCCTCACCGTGCATACTGGGAGCGGCGACTATTTGCAACCCTTATGTGTACCGATCCAGCATTTTCCGGAGAGTCTGGACCAATCTGGGAGCAAGCTGTAAAACGTTGGAATCGTTCCGCGTAAGATTTTTACATATCGACCAATTTTGAAAACTTGCCGGGAATCTATCTACAGCTGGTCGAGCACCTCAAGACACACTATCCCGCTTGGAAGACGTAAAACATACTCAAAGCCACCTCCCCGATGTGGTCATTACTATCAAGACAGGCTCCGAGGGAGTACACTTACACCTTATTTCTCGACATGACAATCCGAATACGGCCATGCGCAACATCACGGAAACAAATGTGGAATCCACGGAACTCGTTACCTATAGCAAGATAAATGACGAGTACCCCATGTTCACATAAGGAGACCCATGGCGTTCTAGATACTCTCCTAGTGAAGGTCTCCTCCCGGAAATGCCTCTTGATACCGCAACATGAGTAGGATCGTTCTCGTTAAGGATATTTTTAAGTTGAAGGTAAGCGGGACCGAGCGAGATGGTCACAGAAGTGTTGAATCAAAGGGGCATTGTACCATTGGAGAATTGTTCGACATATTTGTGCGAGAGAGTAGAAGTGGTACAGGTTGGAGAGAGCACTGCCACGGTTATTAGCGACGTGTCAAGAGCCATGAATAAAAATGGCAGCCTAAGTCCCCCATCTTGTATCCAGTGACCGTGCGATGTTCCCTCGCCCCCGTCTGGATGCCGCGAAAATTGTCGATGGTGATGTTTCCCAGAAATGCCGCCTGGTGTTGGGCTGACTCGTCCTCCACGACATTGAGCCTGGGTTGAGGCATGATGGAATGGCGGTCTAGTCAGCGGGCGACGAGCGGGTCCTCGGTGTTACTGCAACAGCTGGGTAGGATGCCTCCCTGAGACTGGCAGGTAAGTCAACCAGTGCACTGCCAGACTTTTGGCCGCAAGTGCGGTGAGGAGAGAGGCAGTGTAGAATTAGGAGAAATATGTTCGTCGATCTGTTGTTCCCTGTTTGTACTCGGTGGGATCGGCCCGATTAAGAGCGGCGATCAGCGGGTGATGAGTTACATGTTACATCTCAGTTTACGAGTTAATATATTATATTGAGCACACTACTGAGGACGATTCTGGCTGATGATCAGCTTAGAGAATGCGCGTCTGTGAATACCATTGAGTAAGTGCTTCACTCATGATTCATCTCACTTTCCAAAGTCCTTCAGGGTAAGTCAAGTCGCGCTGATGACATATATGCTGCCTATATCACGCTCCAACCGCCCCCATGGAGAACATCAAGATTGCTGCCCAGCTGGCGGTATTGCAAGAACCTGTGCTCCCGGTCCGAACAGTTAAAAGTTGAGACATTGCTGCCACCCCCACCAAGCGGCCACAGAGATGCGAAACAGCTTTCTCGAGCCCGCGATAGCAAGCGACATCTGGAATGTTCCCGCCAAACGGCGGACTCTTATCCAAACATCGTCCTACGGTCCTCGGCATTCGACTTGAAGGGACTCAAAACACACCGAATAGATTGTCTCGGCCACCATCCCAGCGATCACACCGCATCCTCAAAAAGGGAGCAGTAACCTTCGCCGCTGTGCTCGTGGCTGAGCGAAGGCCTCCTAACTGCCAAAATCTCGGGACACTGGGCTGGGCTTTACCACATGTTCTCTGTACGGTTGTCTTGATGGTTCACTACTATATCCTCAGCCTTACATTTCGAGTAGGGCGGTTGTGAAGAGACCGACGGAGCTGAGACCAGGTTACCGACACCCCCGCTCAAACAAACAAACAAACCGCCTTACGCAGGGCATACGCGTGTGCGAGTCGTACAGCACGTTGCAGAAGGGCTTGATTCCAAATGCGAAACGCGAAATTGCACAGCCAGGCGAGCGAATTTGTGGGGGAGGGATTATCGATTAGCGCTGGATCAACGGTTTCAAGCAGCGTAGTTCGAGCGACGTTTGCGACTTGGAGCAGCCTGAGTGACTTGAACAAGCGCTCCGTTTTGTTCGATTTCCCAAGCCGTTCGTTCATAGGCGGAGGATACAGGTCCACTCTCGTCCCAAAATGAGGCGGCGGGGGAAAACACCTTTGACAGAGCGCCAATACCACCCTTTTCTGGCTTCTCGATGGAGTCGACGGGAGTACCGATTGAATGGATATGCCGGAGAGGAAGCGGTATAGGAGGTATGAGTATGTATGTGTGGATATGATGAAATGATCATTGCTTTTGAGGGGTTTTATGTCGAGAACACAGATTGGTTCGGGACAGAATGTAATGAGGAGGGCCAATCAAGGCCCACATAGCACCCTTACAATGCCCTTAGTATGTCCTTTAAGTGCCCTTAGTACATCCTCTGAGTGCCCTCTGAGTGCCCTCTAAGTGCCCTCTGGGCATCCTCTGAGCGCCCTCTGAGCGCCCATTTATTTTTTCTAGCGCTAAATTTATTATTTCACAGAGGTCAAAGGCAAAATTTAGTTATTTCTTTATCAGATCATAAAGGGAATTATTACAATATACAAAATTTAAGTCTAAATCTAAAAATTGACCAGATTTTTGGCTACTTACAGTTTAGAGTTTTTATATTTTCTGAAATTTGTATTTAAAATATACAAAAAATATTTTTTGGGCTAAAATTTCGATGAATATAAATATTATTATGTTCAAGTAGGAAATACAAGTTTGATGCACTTAATTTAGCAAAGGAAAAATATATAATTTATTAGAATGTAATTTATTTGATAAATTATAAATTTATCTATATATTTAGCTATCTATTTAGCAGTTGCTTTTATTTGCCCCCTGCAAAGTGAGAGGGACGACAGCCTCTATTATAAGAATCCCAACAGCAATCTTCACAATATCGGGGTGCTGCACCGCGAGGTCCACGACGGTGAACAGAACGCTCCCCTTCGCCGCACTAATCGCGTTCCAATGCTCCCTCATTTCATTCGCGGGAAGATGGAATTTATCAACAAGCAGACCGACGGTCGCGTCTCCCAGGGTGGCCATAGCGTGATCCCAGGCCGCCTGTCGCTCGTCGTGGCCGGGGGCCTCAGACGGCGGGGGGGACATCACTTCGAGCTCGCGTACGATGCCGTCAAATAAGATGGAGAGCGCGTCGGTGAGAGCGGGGAGGGACACTTCGCCGGCGGAGAGGGATTTATGCAGGGAAGTGGTGCTAGAGATGACGTCTCTCATTGGTTTCTGAAGGCTCTCGAAGTCCTGCTTGAAGCCCGCGGCGAAAGCCTCCACGTCTTTCAACGCGCCATCAGCTGTATGCTCAATATCGCTCCATAGATGCTTCCCCGCCTCCTCGACTTTATGTGCTTCGTGCTGCACGTCAGTCCAGAAGGGGGCCTTTTCGACCTCGGACCAGGCCTGGACCAGGCACCTGGTAATCTTATGAAGAAGGGCCAAAATGAAGTGCAGGAGAGTTGGACGTACCGGAGACAGATTTTTCGACATCAGACCAGGCATCTGGCGATGATGACTCAAAAGGGAAAACGAAATTGGAGGAAAACGTACTGGAGACAGATTTTACAATGTCGTCGAACGAAAATGCCTGGACTGACCACACGAAGAAAAGGACTAGGAGAAACACGCTGGCAGATGCCTTCATGATGAAGGTGGAAAGGAAGTCACACTAAATTGAGTCGTCGCTGTCAACACGGAGCCGTTCATGGGCTTCGTTGATGGCCAGCGGGACTAGAGCTCCCGGTCCCAAGCTCAGCGATATTTACAAGACCCAATTGAACATACCCAAATTCCAGCTCATTCTGCGGGTTTTTTATAACCAATGACAATTGTGTTAATCCTTCGTAACTCTCTTGAAAGGCAGTGATGGTGAAAGCATGTAAAGTATATTTGCATAAAACATATTGGCTAGTTCAAAATTCGACTGGCAGAGATGCGGCCATGATGTTCTATAGTATATGACGATTAGTGATGCTCAGAACCCAGAATCGAATAATAACTCACTCACTCAGATCTCAAGTGCGGCGACTTCTGGATCGAGTAGGGAGGAAGGATGACACTGGATGTTTTGGCGGTGCTCCTAGAATGAAGTGCCAAGTTAAGATCACAGTGGTGCAAACGAGGGTAAGAAACTTACCGTTCCACTGGTAGAATAACACTGAGATTGGAGAGGGAGTCGCGATGGGACCTAGACATGTTTAAGTGGTAGCACGGCAGAGAAATTCTCGAAAGTACTTACGTCACGCCAATGTCACGAACAATCAACTCGGATTGCTATCGCCTGTGAAATGTGCATGAGAAACCGATCAATGCACATTGACGCGTAAATCATTGCCAACATGATCCAATGGAAACTCAAAACCTGTCCGAAAATCAGCACGGCAACAGTCGGAAGACAGGACGAACACACCAACGATTCCACTCGAGTTTGACACTCATCGCACTCCTTGTGTCCTGCCAAGCACGAAGCCCACAAACATCCCAGGTCCCGTGCACAGCAACACAGCGAGGTCAACAAATATCCGCGGCGCCTTCCCGCGAAGCTCACCACCAATACGGCCGATAACTGCAGGGTGACTAAGTGTCGGAGTGTACCGTACTGGGACTCGCTTCGTCGGGCGGTTGGGTAAGAATACTTCCATCAAACCCCAAGAATCGTGGCTCTCTGCTGGTGTTGTGTGTGTGGGGAGGGACGTCTGTGGCTAGGTGATGGTTAAACCGGGGAGGTATGTTCGGAAGAGGACGGCGCAATCTAAGATCTTGTGAGATGTCAAACGAGGGATAGGACGATGGAGTCACATGCGAAGACGCCACAGAGGAATGACATGGTATGATCATATGTCTGTAGAATGATAAAATGAGATTTAGAGTATGGCGGAAAGGCAATGAGACTCACCATCACACTCGTGGACGCGAGAGTCATCCGCACACTTCGTGAGGTAGACACGACGGTCAAGGAGATGACGAGCGTCATCGTCGTAGCGCGGTTACCCGTTGGTTGAATAGAGGGAGGCTGCTTGAGGAGAAGACGGCGCAGAGATGATGGGCGTTGGAAAGATAGGGAATATCCGCAACCTACAGCCATTTATACGCCTTGACCAAGGCACGAAAAACAATAAGCAACAAAAAGAGCTATGGGAATGGTGATGTTCAATGTAAAAATGCAGGGAGCCTGTGATGGCCGTGGAATGCATCAATGAATAAGCCAAAGAGAGAACAATTGCAGAGATTCTTGGTGTGGGTCCTGCATTCCGTAAGGACAAGGCCCCATCTGTAACAGAGCCACAAAATGAACAGGTGAACGACTCGTGTCCCTCGCCAAAGAAGTAGTCGATAGAGTCAAGGAGGTATCATTCAGCATACTCTCCAAGTTTCAAGTGAATCGGGGCAGAGTGGCGCCGTCAGGCGAAAACAAACGGTCTGATGATGAGTATTCACGGCGGTGGGTAAACAGGTTAACTAATCCCGTTTTTTTGCGAACCAGCAGGACGCCGAGCGCGAAAGAAAATAATGGAGTTGTAATGGAGGAGAGAAAACAGATGCGGAGCTTCGGTCCGGTATCCGGCAGCTAGTATCATGCCCTTCTCAGAGCCCAGCCTTTTCCATCTTATCTTAGATCTCCGTGTTTCCGATGTACACGTATGAAGTACAACAAATGTCATAGTGCTTCAGCTCCGTCGGCATCCTAGTCGAAATCGATAATCCCTTCCATAACCTTCACAGCCGTTCCTCTCAGCTGAACATCCTCGATACTCTGGCCATCCTCCGTCCTCGTGACACTCACAAAAATATCACACCTTCTCCCCACCTCGACTCCCTGAACAAGGTGAAACTCAAACGGCCCAGCTCCCTTCTCTTTGTCCTCCAAAAGACTCAAATAACAACACAAGCCAGAGCTTGCGCTCCCCGTGCCGTAATCCTCAGCCCTCCCAATGCTTCTCGTACGAAGCAGGCGCTTGGACTGATCTTCGGGATCCAAGCCCAGATCGACATAGTAGAACGTCCCCGTGAACCCGACGTTCCAACCGTCAAATGTGTCGAGGTGTAAGCCCTGATAGACTTCGGGATGGGAAGGAGGCCGGTGGAAACGCTCCCAAGGGCTTCCAGAGAAGTGAGAGGGACGCAGATGAACGTCATTCCCTTGACTATGGAGACCAGAGGGACGGTTGCCGGTCCATTGGGCGACGGAATGGGGTGAGGTAGGCGCGTCGCGTGAATATGGATATTGTGTGGAACGGAGACGGAGGCAATCGAGGTGCTCGCGTCGAACGCGATAGGCACGACGCCGGCAAGGGTTCGAATAGATTTGAGTGAAGGGAAAGAGGCACGCGCGTGCTTCATGACATAGACCGCTGCGCCGATAGTAGGATCTTTCAAAAGTACACAATCAATATGAATTCTGGAAACAATAAGGAAACCTACGTCCTGCAAAGGCAATGCGCGCCTTAACGGTGAAGATGTCGTAGTCTACGACTTCATCATCCGCTGTGGCTTCATGAAGGAAGACAATCTCAGGGAAATTGAACTCTGTCGCGATCTTTTGCTTCTGTTCCTCGCTCAGCTGATCGCGAAGCGCGGCTGGGACGCGAACGATAGCGAGCTGATTGCCACAGAGCTTTTCCTGGGTGAAGACGTCGAGAGTCGTGTACTCAAGCTTCATTGAAGAGATACGGATACAGTAGGTCGTAAAGACGTTATAAATGGCGTCAAAGTCGAGTCATTTTGTGTGCTGAGTCAGACACGTTCAAAAGTGGGCCGATATAAGCAAATCAGAATGAGATGAGGAAAAGGTGTGTTCCATGTGAACGAATATAATCGGCTCCGACTGCTGTGTGAGTCCGGCCGAATGCCACGAACGATTTCGATGCATGTTGAACGTTGAATGCCAGGCCACAGGGACCCAGTCTAAGCTCAGTCCGTTGGACGAAGACCATGAGTGTCTATCCGGAAGAACAGTGGTGCGCGTACGGAAGCCTTGATCAATGTTTTTCAAAGTCCGACAGGTAGATACCGGACCGAACCTCCGCATCCTGTTCTCTCTCCTCCATCCTTGCCTACTATTTTTGTTCACACTCGGGTCGTGCTGGTTCGCAAAAAATGGGATTAGTTAACCTGTTTACCCCGCCGCCGGAAGTACTCGATCAGACCGCTTGTTTCCGCCTGACGGCGCCACAGTCGCGTATCTCTCAAGCACCTTGACAGGATCTGCTCCGATTCACTTGAAACTTGGAGAGAATGCTGAATGATACCTCCTTGACTCTATCGACTACTTCTTTGGCGAGGGACACGAGTCGTTTACCCGTTCATTTTGTGGCTCTGTTCCTTTTTCCCTTCCAGAATGCAGGACCCACACCAAAAATCTCTGCAATTGTTCTCTCTTTGGCTTATTCGTTGATGCATTCCACGGCCATCGCAGGCTCCCTGCATTTTTGCATTGACCATCACCATTCCCATAGCTCTTTTTGTTGCTTATTGTTTTTCGTGCCTGGGTCAAGGCGTATAAATGGGCTGTAGGTTGCGGATATTCCCCATCTTTCCAACGCCCATCATCTCTGCGCCGTCTTCCCCTCAAGCAGCCTCCCTCTATTCAACCAACGGGTGACCGCGCTACGACAATGACGCTCATCATCTCCTTGACCGTCGTGTCTACCTCACGAAGTGTGCGGATAACTCTCGCGTCCACGAGTGTGATGGTAAGTCTCATTGCCTTTCCGCCATACTCTAAATCTCATTTTATCATTCTACAGACATATGATCATACCATACCATTCCTCTGTGGTGTCTTCGCATGTGACTCCATCGTCATATCCCATCGTTTGACATCTCACAAGATCTTAGATTGCGCCGTCGCCTTCCGAACACACCTCCCCGGTTTAACCATCACCTAGCCACAGACGTCCCTCCCCACACACACAACACTAGCAGAGAGCCACGATTCTTGGGGTTTGATGGAAGTATTCTTACCCAACCGCCCGACGAAGCGAGTCCCAGTACGGTACACTCCGACACTTAGTCACCCTGCAGTTATCGGCCGTATTGGTGGTGAGCTTCGCGGGAAGGTGCCGCGGATATTTGTTGACCTCGCTGTGTTGCTGTGCACGGGACCTGGGATGTTTGCGAGCTTCGTACTTGGAACGACACAAGGAGTGCGATGAGTGTGAAGCTCGAGTGGAATCGTTAGTGTGTTCGTCCTGCCTTCCGATTGTTGCCGTGCTGATTCTTTCCGGACAGGTTTTGAGCTTTCCATTGGATCATGTTGGCAATGATTTACGCGTCAATGTGCATTGTTTCGGTTTCTAATGCGCATTTCACAGGCTATAGCAATCCGAGTTGATTGTTCGTGACATTGGCGTGAAGTAATACTTTCGAGAATTCCTCTTCCGTGCTACCACTTAAACATGTCTAGATCCCGTACACGACTCCCTCTCCAGTGTTATTCTACCGGTCTCGCTTGTGGAACGGTAAGTTTCTTACCCTCGTTTGCACCGCTCAGGTGATCTTAACTTGCCACTTCATTGTAGGAGCGCCGCCAAAACATGCCGTGTCATCCTTCCTCCCTACTCGATGCAGAAGTCGCCGCACTTGAGATCTGAGTGAGTTTATTCGATTCTGGGTTCTGAGCATCACTCATCGTCATATACTATAGAACATCATGCCCGCATCTCTCCCAGCCGAATTTTGAACTAGCCGATATGTTTTATACAAATATACTTTACATGCTTTCACCATTGCTGCCTTCCAAGCCCGCAGAATGAGCTAGATACACGTTCCTGAAGGCGAGTAGGCTGAAAGACACGAAGCCACTCAGGCTTCAAGACCAACAAGGCTACTTGTACCGCGCGCAGCGTCTCACCAATGTCAACCAACAGACCGTTCTTGAGTGGTGAGCCAACACACAAAGTACATGCCCGTTTGACACCTGTTCCAACAGACGAGTCGTAAATCCTCTCCAAAATCCACACCCAGTGCTCTTTTGCAAAATCCGTAAACATACGGAAGAGTCGGTCTGTGCCCAGTATCCTCCATCCCACTACTCACGCGTAGACCCGAGTTGTCGTAACAGGATACTGCCCAGTGCCCAGTGGGCGGCCCCGATATAGCCATATTATCGACAATGCGCTGAACAACGTCGTCACCTAGAGACGTGGTGCCATGCTGGATGCCGGAAGTAATGCAGACGCCGAAGGCAGAGCATCGATGTTCTACGATTCCGATTCCTACAAATGTTTTGTGTATGCTCCAAACCGGCGAGGCTTCCAGGTTTCCGCCGGGCTTGTTGAGAGTGCTATGTGGTACAGGGAGACCGACTCAAGTTATGTAGCTAACGTATTTCAAGGATTGGTGGAACACAAATTACGCGACGAACAGCCTTGACCAACCTACCAAGTATCACTCTTCAGTGTCTTCACTTGGACATCTCACCCATAACATCGACAAGCCGGCCGCGCCAAGTATAAACGACATGCCCACATAGATTCTTATTTGTCTGGCACAGCTCTACGCCCGACTGCTCACTGCGCCTTCAATTACCATTGATGTATCAGAGGACCTTCAGATTCCTGGCTAGAAATACGTACGGCGGGGGGAGCATGATCAGCTTAGAAGCTAGGCCATTTGAGTTCCCGCCGCGCTTGAGAACGGTCGAGATGCGTGGAGAGATACTTAATGTGGCAGGAGATTGACAGCTTAGAGGCGGGCTCAAGTGTTCAAGTACACCTTGGACATGGAGGTGGAACTTGGGTGGAATAAGACAGAAAAATGGCGTCCACCCTTCAGTTTAGGAAAGGCGTATCGGAGATACCCAAAGTTCGGCAAGACCCAAGGGTGGATTGGCCACAAATGAACAGTGAGAGGAAGAGTGAGGAGAAGGCAAGAAGGGCAGAAGACGCACTCAGACTCGGAGATGCCAAGCTGGCGATGTACCCACGTGATCAGTGCTTCACATTTGCTTACGCCACACCTTCAGTCACCTCGCTACCAAGCCCAAGGTGCGACCAATCTGATGAGCCGGGAAGCATGTAGCCATGAGACGACCGCCGCGGAGACGCGACGGCCGGTGCGACTTATCTGGAAGCCTAGGCTCAGGTCCTCTCGAAACTTGGCATGCCTCATGCTCGGCCTGGGAGTTCTTTGACAGCGCCACAAGCCATAGCACCATGTGCAGCAGTGAAAAGTGAAAGCCTGCCTGATTACGCCACAGCCTGGCAAGTTCGTAAACGTCCCAATAAGTACAAAATCATATACATAATGTACAATCCCTGATGCGGGTCGTACACGCACATACATAAAATAATACAAATGACCATCTCTAACGCTAGTCGTACTATAAGGTGATTGAAGTAAGAATAGTCGTCAAACGTAGTCGCTGAAGGAAAGGGAATAGAGGGGTTATAAACAAGAAGCTTGATGGTTACGAAAACGAGCCGTGGATCAACGCGTCCCACGCGCTCTTGCTCTGGAGAGTCTCGATAAACTTGGCGCGGTTCGGGGTGATAGTGCCAGGTTCTGCGCTGGGACTGCGCGGGACAGTGAGGTGCTCGCCGAAGGCCGTACTAGAGTGATCGTGATCATGATGGTGATCGTCGTGGTGCTCGCTACCATTGGGATCCTGTAACAGGGATTGATGAGAATGCGCCGAGCAGTGCTTGAAACTCACGGTGTTGGCAAGCCTTGAAGACGTGTGCGCGTGGTGGTCTGGAAGCGGGCTTGGATGCGGCGGAGGAGGGACGTGGTGCGGCGGGAACGGGCTCGCCGTGCCAGAGGTGGACGTTGAGGTCGAGCGCGAATACATGGGGCGTTTCTGGGTTGCGCGGCGGCGGGAGAAAGGTCAGCCAACCCTAGCGTGGAGCGGGATACGCACGGGCGATAATATGCTGCCAAGAGCAAGCCTGAGCGCTTCTCTGTGCTTGTCCGGGTGAAACGAGTCGCCTCGCGAAGGGCCGCCCGGATGTTGCTGCGTCTGCGAAGGGTACATGAGTAGGACGTTGAATACGAGATGATAGGCTGACCATGGTGGTAATGGTGTTTGTGGCGGTAAGAGTCAAAGAGGCACTGCTAAGGTCATGCTCAACGAAAACCTCCAACCGGCACGACCTGCCGGGCGCGTGCACATGCCCAACCTCTCGATCGCCGCGCTCTTGTCCCCGCACTTTCCCCACACTTTTGCGGGGTAACAATTTCAAAATCCGCTCCTCTTTCACAGTGCATAACGTTGGTGGCTCCGGCTGCTCGCCATCATGGTGGACGCAAAGTAAGTAGCGCCGCTCTGCTTTACTCGTCGCAGCCATCTCGAACACGTTGCTGATTCAGCTAATTTTGGATCTGAATGCGTTGTTCACGTTGACTCGGTCAGTCCGGCCCCGGATCCTCACGATAGACTTGTATTACCGTATCGATTCGGAAAGTGCAGTGCTGATTCTCCGTCTTCTCCGTGCCTGGGCTTGGTCCGCGACACGGGTCTCCGATGCACACTATCGCATGCAGCTCTCTGAATAAGGACTCGTTTGGAATCGCCCTTCATAGCTTGTTGGAGGCCACGGAGCTTAACTCCACCAGTAGGGTGTATGAGATACCGTATGAGAAAACTGTCCATTCATGACGCCAGTCTGAGGAATCCAACTCTATTAGGATTTCCCACTACACGGCCCCGTAACTATGAAAGCGGTGTTAACCCCAGGAAATCTACTTGGGAAAGCGGGCATGCATACCTGGGTGAGTACTAAAGAATATCGCGCGATTCTCGGGCTCTCCCCTCGCGAGCGCGCGGGGCTATGGAGGTACCTGATGCCTGTGAACCCGGATATCTATTACAACTATCAGAACTCGAGACGCGCATGAAGATTTGCAAGCCGTCTCTCACCTGGTCAACAAAAATCCGCTCGTGGCTCATGACCAGTGCTTCACGGTTGGTGTCGGAAGCACACATTTTCAATTGCTATCGTGAGCGCCATACCGATGGTCGGTAAAACTTTAGGTCATCCCAAAACTGAATGCATTCCGGCGAGAGGAAGAATAGGCAGTTGCCTCGGGTCTGCATTTCAATCAGCGCACGACCTCACGACGACGAGTTGAACGATGTGTACCTACCGCGCTCCAAAACCGCGGAAGAGAGGAGTCGCGCAATCTTCCGACACGGTGAAAGACCCGGATCTATATCTCGCCGTAGCCACAAGGCATTGACAACACGTCGACGAGCCGATCTGCCCAAGATACGACGGAACATGTCTGAGCCATATGCCTGCTGATTACTAGTCAGTTAGAGCATAGGACATACTAGCACTGACCGCATGAGCGTCCTTGTCCAAAATACCGCATCTATTTCAAGTTCGTTTCAAAGAAAGAGTCGTCTCCAAGCTGGACCCCCGGTTTTTTTAATAAGGGCGCTCTGGTGAAGGAAATGACAAGACCGCGGGGTTGCCGTCAGGGATTGGACAGGATTGGATATGCAGTGGCTTGGCTTGTCTGGAGAGGACGCGTTCTTCACAGCCAAACGTCGAATGATTTCGTTCCACTGGCAGGCAGAAGAGACATAGTCCGGTCCAGTTTAACGACGTGTAGAAGCCTCGAGAGTGTAGTACGCGATGGTTTGCAGAATGGATTTAGATGCTGGTGGTCTAAAATTAACAGAGAAAACTCGCTGGGGTTAGGGTTCCCGCCCAGGCTTTCCCAATCATCATCATGCCTGGCAGCGGTAGTCACTGAGAATTCTCTCCCTTCTCATACACCCAGAATAGCAGTGGCGAGCAGGGTTTATTTTTGGGCTTCGAACGCGGAGAAGCTAAGTCTAGTAGTGAGTTGATCTGTAGTCCAGCCTGCTTGTAAGTAAATCCTTCTTTCTTTCAATCAAACCTGCAGCCGGCGCTCCCACTCTTTCTCGTTCCTGCACTGGATTGAGATTCTTAATTGTGAGCTACGGCTCTCGATCTGGGTCTGTCGCTCTGCGATGTGGATTGAACTTCACCGTCGATATCACTCTGAGGTGGCTGGTGACTGGTCAGATGGCACAGAGATATCCCCGACTCAGAGTGAAGATACACGTAAGGAGGCGGTTTGTAAAGGACTGTACAGCGCGAGCGAGTTCGAGTGGGTCCTTGAAGGGTGATACTGTTAACTATAATTCTGTTTACGATAACGGAATTCTAATCCACAGCTTGAGGTTCTCAGCGCACAACCTTGGCTTGTCCCCCATTCTCACCTGCCGGCTTTCGATGTCATAGTGATAGCCGCGTAATACCTTTTATCTATCAGTGCAGCATTGGGTGCCGGCCACAAACGCGATCGGCTAAACCGACAACCGTGACAAGATCACGTTATCCCGTGCTTGCCTCCTCCAGCCACTCTATCCAAGGTGCAGCCTTGTTCTGTACGTGCGCCACAGCGAAGACGACAACGCCCCGGAGCAACTGCATCATGCTTTGGTTACTGAAACGCCACACCGCGCGCTTAAGGATCGGGATAGAAGGAGATCCAAGCTGAGGACAAAGCTCATCGACTTACGTGCCCTGGAGGCACTGGCGCGACGTAAGCCACGCATATACCCAGCTAATGCTCGCGCTTATTCTCTCTCAGACATCAGGATCGTCCTTGACGGACCACATTCAAGAGGGCACGGAGATGGGCTACGCTGGCACTGACATACAGTCGGAGGGTAAATCTGTAAGCTTATTCCATTAGAATTGTACACCAGCTAATAAGATGACAGTTGTGATGTCTTCCGAGTGTTTGCATGCGTCTGAAGTCCGTACAACATATGTGCAGGTCTGCGTATTGAATTGAATTGCGCCACACTTATGTGCAACTTGAACAGTTGCGACTCATTCACAGCACGTCCTCAATAAACTTACCCTTCCCAGACCATCTATGCTACGGTTCATGTCAAAGTGTGGTGAGTTGACTACGCTATTCATTTGCGATATCCAACTCACCGTCATGCATTTGAACAGGTTATCGATAGATCTGATTAGGAATATCCTATTGCGTTGATCAGGTTTACCACGAAGCTCCCATGATAGCGTCTGACGATGGCAATATCAATGGTATTTGTTCTCGGTATGTTGTGTATGCATAGGATCGTCGTCCTGAATTTACTCAGCTTGGACAAGAATCTTCGAGTGCAGGCTGCGCACGGCGGCCAGCTCCGACGGTGAATCACAAATTGAAATAGAGTCCACGGATAGCCCCGACGAGCAATTAACCGAGACCGTAAGCAGAATTACGAGGGACGCGCGTTTCGAATCAGACGCGTAAAATACTGGAGCTGGAAAAGAGTACGGTGATCAGAATACGATTTCCTTGTGGTTTCTGCAGCGCTGAAATGTGTTTCCCCACCCTCAGCATGCTTTTCAAACTCGCAGAATTCAACATAGCAAAGAGGAGCAACGTCAAACGAAACAGTTTGAGGTGATAGATATCTCCCGGCTACCTCGTTACCAAAAAGGGGTATCCGACGGGTAAGCCGTCCACGCAAGCACTGCGTGGGAACACGGCTTGGTTGATGATATGAATACGTACGCCCCTTTGCAGGCATTTTCAAGCACCTCCTCATACCCCAACCAGACCTTTCGATGCAATCAGTATCACCAACGCTGCCTTCGTCGCTATTCGCGACGTCGTCGCAAGATATAAGCGACTTCCTGAACACTGAATTGTTTTCTTCGTCATCGTCGTCTGCCTCATCGCCGGCTTCATCGTCTTCTCTACAGACCCCTCCCCAATCGGCACCACTTGCAAGCTTTGCAGATATTTACTCGGGAAGCAGCGACTTCTTCTCTGGCGGCGACATGTCCGTCCAGTCGGACCTATTCAACTTTCTTAATGGCGACATGAAGAGTGCTCCCACCTTCGACGACTTTGTGACGACCTTTGGAGACAGGCAATCCCTGGGTATTGATCCATCTCTCATGTCATCGCAGTCACCTTCGAATTCTAGTCCTGCATCGTCACATTCATCCACCACTTCTCCTACCCAACAATCACCCATAGAACCAGTCAAGGTTGCTGGTCACGGCAAGGCCCGCAAGGGCACAGTGCAATCTGGCGGTGTCACCAAGAAGTCGGCACCTGCTGCTTCACGGTCACAACCGAAGAAAGAGGCCAAGGAAGCCCTGGAGAAGGAGAACGACGAGGATGAGGACTTGGACGGGGACATACCGGACTCATGGCGTCCATCGCCTGAGGTATACGCCAAGATGACCAGCAAGGAGAAGCGACAGTTGCGGAATAAAATCAGCGCGCGCAACTTCCGTGTTCGGAGGAAAGGTAATGTTTTTCTTTTCTGCTGTTTTTCAGTGTCGCTAATTCGTTTGTAGAATACATCAGCACTCTGGAACTCGACATCGCTGAGCGAGATCGTCTTCTCACCGCCATTCGTTCGGAACTTGGCTCAACGCAGAGCGAGAACCAAGCCCTCCGTCGTGAGATCGATGCTCTCAAGAACGCGTTACTCGGCGGACGGACTGTAAAGCAGGAGGACTCTCCGACGCTTTCTTCTCCGTCGCTATTTTCGCCTCTCATCTCATCACCGAAGGATATCCTTTCATCACAATCGCCCATGTGGGGTGGTCTATCCGCCGCTCGTGTGCATACGGTGCTCATGCCCGAGTGGGGCAACAAGGGTTTGCAAGAGAACATCAACCCGGCACTCAACGCGTCCGCACCTCAGCCCGCACTCGCGAATGTCAAGCCCCAAGGTTTCGACGGGTTCGCGGATGGTAATGCTTTCACCCTCAAGAACCTCGATGCGTACGTCCTTTCTTTTCCTCCAACGTTTCAGATTTTCTGATTCTTGTTGGATCACAGATACCGTATGCATTTGTGGACCAAGATGGCGTCGCAACATACCACGTCTTCGCCCGCTCACTCTCATTCATCGCTTTCGTCTTCACCATCACCGCCGCCGATCCCTCAACCGCATCATTCTCCTCTTCCTGATCCGCGCTTCTCTCCCTCGCCGTTCACCAATCCTTCTCTTCCTTATCTCACCGGTTCGCCTACGCTGCACGGCTTGGCGAGCAACATGGGCGTCAAGTTCTTCCGCGACTCCAAGCCCACGCCTGGTCCAAGTCTCGGCGCGCTTCTCTCGGGCAAGCAGCCTGCCAAGAAGCCTTTTGCTTCGTCGACAGCCGGGCCAACGCCCGAGCAGGCCCTCATTGCCACGCTCGCACACCAGACGCTCTTCAAGCGTTTGGGCGGCGCATTCTGGGATGCATTCGCTGGCGACAAGTCGCCGTCGTCGACATCTGCTCAACAGCCATCCATTGACAGCGACAAGGTCCGCAGGGTCTTGGAGGGCAAGGCCGTTGTTCGCGTTGTGGATGTGGACTCGAAGCTTGTGCCCAAGCCTGTCGAGATTAAGAAGGAGCCGACTGACGGTGTTTGTGCGCTGTTGGAGGAGAGTATGAGGAGTTTGACGATCAACAAGAAATAGAGAGGGAGAGAGGAAGTTATTGTGTATTTGTATGGACTGCTCGTGTTTATTCGTTCCTTCTAAAGTTGTGGATTTAGCTAACTTATTTACGTACTACGCCACCCTCACTCAGTCTACTGTTCATAGAACAGAGAATATAATATAGTTTAAACTAGAAACTCATGCTCGTGCTGAATGGTGCCTTCAATTACGCCGCAATATGATTATCAAAAGCCCGGCGGAGGCGCTCAGCTCAGCTGCCATCGCTGGCGCGCGCCGACATGATCTCTTTCCCCCCGCTATACTCGTCAGGCGCCAACGCCTCTGTCGTCTACCACGATGCCGCTTTCCATGCCCACGACACCCGGGCCGATCTTCTTTCAAGCACGGCACTGCTCGCACCGACTGTGCTCGCAAATGGCGCCCATTTTCTTCACCCACGACTCTCCCAGGCTGATCACGTCCATAATGCCATCTTGTCTACTTCCTCAATACCGTCTGCTTAGCCCCGCGATACTGTTCTTCATAGAAGTCTGCCCTCACGTGCCAGGACGCGTTTCGGTACTACTGACCTCGCGCTATCTTAGTCTACGACGAGGAATCGACGCTTTTCGCCGTCGCGACTGGGTTTTGGCTGGAGTCGATCGCAGGACCGACTGAGACCGGACAGGCTCTTATATCCATAACCAGGCTCCAGTGCGGCACCTGTGCTCTAACGGTTCACAGAGGTCTTGGAGGAACAGGAATGGTGTTTTTGGCATCAGGAATCCAAATAATTGAGATTATTCACAGAGGTATGTCATTCGCATCCGAATTCCGTCAATCGTTGACTGGAAGACGCTCAGTCTCCAATGATGAGTGAAGGGTCTGTGTAAAGTCAGACACAAAAAGTGGAACGTCTCTGTCGAGTTTGTGCTATGGCAGAAGATAACCACTAAACTACCTTTGCCGCTATGAAACTGAGTATTAGGCGGGTATCATCGCTCAGCGTGCACTACCTGGATCAACTGCAAATTCACGGTGGCGCTCGACACTTGCATTAACGGTGCCGACGTCGTGTCCGCCACCCTCAGTCTCCCATCTCCCATCTCCCAGCTTATTACGCGCTTGAGTATAGCCATTAGTTTAAAGGTGGCTGTCATTTCGTTAGTCAAAGCCACGATAGGAACATGAATGAAAAACTTACCGGGCGAGCGTTATGAAAGAAGATAAAGATGATGTCAGTGAGGGCATGCGCGAGGAGTATTATGGGTCCTCCATACAAAATTATCTGCGCGAAAACAACACTGAACCGCAGAAATTGAGACAGCAAAAAGGCCACTCAGTCGGATGTCATGACAACGCAAGTAACCGCTATACACTCTGCTGTACACTTGAAACGAGGATGCCTTTTGTACGCACGAGACTTGACGCAAGGCCAGAACCAAAAAAACGCGCCGAGATTACAAATATTGGCGTTAGGTAGCCGCTATGCTACCTCTACCAGGAGGGGTAGCACAAGAAAGGGCAGTTGAGCGGGCTTTGGCATGGCAGAGGGACGTGTGCAAGTATATTGTAGAGCAACGAGCACCAGTCGAGGCACTCGCGAGAAATGAGAAGACCGCTCAGGCTCAACTCAGGCTCGTTGACTTTGTTCTCCCTCGGGCGGTGTCGCGCCTGGTATCAAAACGTCGCGTTGTGGGAGTCCCTTCTCCTCTAGGACAAGCCTTCAAGCTTCAAGTCGACCATCTTCCTCTCCTCCATACTTCCTGTTCTCTCCATCCAACGGCGCGCGCACAGTTACATAAAATGGTCCGAAGATATCGTATCAGATTTAGGCTCCTCTTCCTTCTGCTCGTCTTCCGCACCGTCAATTGGACTGTCGGTTGCCAACTTGGAAAGGGCGCCAGCCATGAGGCCGAAAGTGCCGGTCGATGTCTTGTCGTCTGTAAGGACGACATGTCTTAAAAATGTCCCATCTCCTTCTCCGCCCCTTTCAGTACCAAGCACCCATGTCAATTTCAGTCCATACTCTCTCCAGTAGGCGAGACGGCATCGTATGTGATGTGCTTACAGACAGAAGGGAGCGATGAATGCCTGACGAGACGTCCAAGCGTGAGCCGTGCTGGAGCCCGAGCGTATTTTCTCGTACGAAGCGCGCCAAGGAAGATTCCACATCGAAAACTTGATGCTAGAGGAACGCTCCACAGTCAATGATCTAAGGAGCGTCTACGCCGATTTCAGCCATGACCGCAGGAAAGACAGAGTGTCTGGAATCCCGGTCCGGCGTTCCGCCCAGTATCCTCGACGCTCGTACGACCTACACCTTCCAGCGCGTGCACACTCTGTCCGTCGTGAATGACTAGACAAGACGACGATGGCGTGCGCGATGTGGTAGGGGATGGCACAGAAGAAGAGGAAGCGCAAGGAAGGTCGCGCGTCTTCCGCACACGAATCATCCCATCATCGCTTCTTTTGTATGAAAAGTTTGCGGCAAAAAAGAGAAAAAAGAGATTTATCTGACATTACATATGACAGCAAGTAACCCCTACACCACCTGTGCCGCCAATGGAGTCATAGCGGACTAGGAAATGAGGGTAGCACAAGGAAGTGTGGGCAGAAGACGTCCATAATGACGGTCCGTCCTATATGCGGGTCCCGCATCGTCGCTTCTCCGTTTTCCTCTCCCGGGCCGCCGACGCGTCTCCACACAAGATGACCAGGACAACTACAGGGCAGAGCAACTCGCCTTCCGAGTCTATGCTCCCCTCCGTTGTAGCACATTCCGGCGCGCGCGCTCTCCGCCGTGAACGAGTAAACAAGATAATGGGCGCGTGAGGTCGTTGATGACAGGGCGGCCAGATGGCGTAGTCGCGAGAAACGGGCAGGCATCCATCTCCTTCAAAACAAGTCCTCTTATGTCGCGTATTCTGAGTCCAATATTCAACAGACTTTTTCCTTCAGTATGGCGGGGTTATGAATGTGAACCGAAATGAATTTTTTTTGCGCCTTGATTTGCTTTCTTGAAGACTTGTGATTATGTATTATTGTAAACCACGTTGGATAGTACAGTGAATTGTAAGTAGAGTGCTAGTGTTTGTTGTATGTCCACGTTGTTGGCCAGCCCTCGGCTTTAGTGATAGTATGCCCGATCAAGGTTGCTTTCCTACCACCACTACGCAATGAGTACCCTTCCCCTAGAGCTACTACTGCTCATTTTCGACAACGTCTTGGTCCGGACATTGACTTCTCTATCTGTCTGCTCGCATCAAATACGAATCTTGGTTTTTCCGCTCTTGTACCGCCACGTCGTATTCAAGAAAAACAAGGACCTATCCCAATTCCGTTTACGCGTCATTTCGGAGGCGCATGGCGGGACTCTTATTGACGAGTTGCGCGTCGCAGACCATGTACGCCACTTGGAATTTGGCAGCGGCAGCGGCAGGGATGTATGTACGAGGAGGATGAGTTGGAGCTGTTGGCATCGCTGCTACAACATATGAAGGCTCTACGTGGACTGACGTGGTCTGCAGTGCTCCCAGAAAATCGCACCATCTTCGTCGAAGCAGCTTGCAAAGCCTCCAAAATCTTAGTTTACATCTTGAGGACTACTTCGAAAGTGACGATGGTGAGCGAGTGCAGGTCGGGAAATGTTCATCGTTGAAACCATTTTAGATGATTACACGTCAACTCTTTTCGGGTTCAAAGGACTTACACGCTTGGAGATCTCGGACGTATGCGATGTGTACGTCCCGTATTCTATTATCATGATCACACTGCTAGGCGCTCACAGCGCTCATGTTCTCTAGCTCTCGACAGTGAGAAGTTGCCAAGTAGCATGGTTGATATGATTCGGGCATCTCCAAATCTCATAACACTCGATTTATCGCTGGATACCTACGGCGACCTGCACCCAAAGTGGGATATCGACACGCTCTTCCGATCCATCGACATTGCGCCTACTACTCTGAGGCTCCGCAAGGGGCTGCCCTGGATCTTCACGCATTCGCTGATCCACGAAACCCACACCCTTTCGCTCATTCCTCCTGTCCCATCATGACAAAATCACGTCCCTTGCACTGCCTGCGCCACAAGTTGAAGAAGATTTCGCACACGGTCCTCCGAGTCTAAATCTTCCGCCTGACACGCTTCCAGTATTGCGAGAGTTTGAAGGCACCATATATTGGTGCTCTCAACTTTCCAAGCTACAAGTCGCCTCCAATCTTGAAAGCCTCACAGTGCTTTCGGAGCGCGCGCTCTTCGAGGATGGCAAGTGCGACATGTTCTTAGAAGCGCTTCAGGCCTTTTCTTCGCTCAAAGCATTGCATATATCCAATGCAGAAACCTTGCTTTCCGCCGAGGACTTGAAGGCTATTGTGAAGAATGCCCTCATCTTGAGTCACTCACGTTTGCCTTCGATAGAGCCGAAACAGTTGTATGTCTAGGTGTTACCTATAAGCACTTGCTGACTGATTTCATAGCATACCATTGGTTCTCAACTGTCGTGCCTCAACTTACGGGCGTTAGCAGCTCATAGGCTCCCCAGAAATGGCACCGAAGAATTCATTCGGACTCTCGCGCAATATTGTGCTTCTCTGGTGACGGTTGAAAACCTCTGCGGCGTCATTATGGGATATGCTGGGTGGTGACTATTCTCAGGAACGAAGGCGGTATCGAATTAGAGGTGTCGAAAACGTACATATGAACGGTGGCACTTGTGAATGCTTACCGCAGCAGCTTACGATGGACGTGTGGGCTGCTACGGCCTAAATTATGTATTGCCAAGTGTGTTGCCGACGCTGTTGTATCCGAATTCGAGCGCAACGGCGTGCTTGAAGAGGAGCAGCCTGAAACGAAGTTGAGTACAGCATGTCTCCTCCCATCATGTGGCAAAAACTATTTGAGGTCATTAAACCATGACGGGCAAAAGGGTGGAACGACCTAGTGCCAGACTGGTAGTGAATAGCTGCTGAGCTACTTCTCTGCCGGAGGATTGCCCATCCAGCCCATCCAAGTCGACCTCAAGTCAGGTGGCAGTCGCGCGCGCGTGGAGATTTCATACACGAAACCGGGATGATCATAGTTCGCCGAGAGTGGGATCCAGGTGGTCGCAGTGTAAAGCGAGTCTCTGTATGTCCGGGTGTAGCAATGAGCTGATATCTGCCAACCTCTGAGGGCGAGAATCTGTCTCCTTTACTCCCCACCCCTCAGCCAATGTAACTTCGGTAAGGGACGGACATCAGTGGTTGGAGATAGTGGGCGGGAGTTAGCCATTGCAGCCTTGCAGCTCCCGGACACCGGGTCCTCATGTCGTTTCTAATCGCTGTTGCTTGCGCATGGGCCTTGTCCCAGAAATTCATGCATGACACGAGAAGAATAGAATGTTCATTCGGTGTCCGAAGCACGTCCAATTACAGAAACGTTTTATCCTTAAAACAGAGAGAATGATAGGCGGAGTCACGCCACGATACTCATTGCAGCCACGACACCTTCGGATTGACCATCGTCGATCGCTCACCCGCTCACTCTTTGGACCTGGGGTGTCGACCGTTGAAGGTCAGTGATATCGGACGTGAAGGTGTCAGTGGTTGACGAACAATCTTATGTAGGCGATGACCATAGGCGCGCGCGGAAGATCATGGTGCCTGGCTTTGGTGCCCCCGAAGCCCGTACGTATTTGCCTATCTTCTTCGGTACGGCTGGGAAGGTAGGCGTTCATTCTTGGGACGATACAAGACCTGACATTGGTCTTCAGATGGCGCAGAAGTGGCAGGATTTGATTACTGCCGAGGCTAGTCAGACGACTGTTGTATCCCTGCCATGGTGGGTCGCGCGTGCGACTCTAGATGCTATTGGGGAAGGTCAGTCTTAAGCATTCCATTCACTCGAACGCCACCAATGCTATCAATAGCTGCGTTTGATTATCAGTTTGGTGCTCTTGATGATTCGCGAAATGCCTTGGTGGAGAAGTATACTAATCTGATGTGCGTGTACCCTGCGTCGCTTGAACGTTATTGATACTTTTCTTAGTTCAACCTGCATGGTCTCCCAACCAAGGGCTCCATCCTTTCCGTTGGTATTATGGAACAGATCCCCATGGTGGTTTTGCAGTTTATTTTGAAATATTTGCCACCTCGACGCATGTTGCTCGCACGTGGGGCTGCGGAGCTCTCGACTGAAGTCTCGAAGACGCTGGTCGAGCAGAAGACGGCGGCACTTATGGCAGACAAGGGGCGGCGGGACATCATGTCTCTGTTGGGTTTGTACCCCATAATCTTCTTATGCTTTGCTCCTCATCTGTCGAATGCTAGTCAAAGCAAATTATTCTGAGAATCCAAATACCAGACTAGAGGAGAAGGAGCTAATTGCGCAGATGAAGTATGCATCATGCCTACGTCCGCTTCGGAGGCTCAACCAGTTCTTTCCAGTATCATAATCTTAGCAGGCCACGAAACAACGGCAAATACGCTTTCGTTCGCCATCTACGAATCATGCAAACAACCGGAGATTCAACGTCGTCTTCGAGCTGAGATACCCTCTATGGGAAAGACAGGCGCCGATTTTACTTCTTCTGATTCTGACAATATGCCCTATCTCACTGCTGTCGTCAAGGTTTGGTTCCTTCAGCATCTACGTGAACCGCCAGCTAACGACATCGCTATGTAGGAGACTCTCCGCTTCCACCCAATCGTTTATAATACGGCTAGAGTTGCTATAGGGGACGAAGTTCTTCCGCTGCTCGACCCAGTGACGACTGATACGGGTGAAGTGTTGACTGAACTACCTATCCCGAAGGGTACGAAGGTCATCACTTCTATTGCTGCTTATAATCGGTTAGCGGAGTCTTCTTCGATTCATTGTGGCATTCACCAACTTTGCGTTTAGGCATAAGACTATCTTCGGTGATGATGCGCATGTCTTTAATCCTGACCGTTGGTTGAGAAACGATCTTCCGAAGAGCCCGGTTCCTCTCGGCGTGTACGGGAATCTGTGAGGAGACCCATTGCTGTTTTATTCGTGGCATCTCACTGCTGGCTAGGTTCACCTTCATAGGCGGTGCTCGTTCTTGTCTGGGCTGGCGCTTTGCGTACGCGTTTCACCTGTTTTATCCTGTCGCCACTTACAGATTCAACTATAGCGTCCTGGAGTTGCAGGCCTTCCTGGTCGAGCTCTTCGGCAAGTTCGAGTTCGAGTTTGCTGGCACTGTCGACGATTTCCGTCGTGAAGCGTCTATTCTCATGGTGCCCACGTTGAAGTCCACCAGATCGAAAGGCTGCCAGCTCCCGGTCAGAATTAGGATGGCGCGCAACGACGATTCAGAGGCTTGAATACTAGTGTGCGCGAATGAGAATCGATAATTTGTGGACGATTACTTAGTTGCATTGGTTGACCAGATTTGCACTATTATGTTGAATGTACATGTACTATATTTTCCTGAACAAGCTTGAAGTTGTATTATGCCTCCGATAATCTGTGGCAGCGCTGCCGTGATCCCGGGATCGTGTAAATATTCGCCCGCCAAGTCTAGACCTAAATCTATGGCTATGCGCCTCTGCTCACCTCTACAGTATGAATCTTCCTTGTCTCGTGGTACCAAAAGCGTAGCCGTCATCGCTCGCGCTCATGTTTCGTTGGCATATCTTAGATTGACCGACTTCTTCGCTTTATTTGATTATCTTCCGATCATGACATAAAAGGCAATTACTGCTTGACTTCGTACCATCACGCTTTAAACCCGTTTCACGCTCCAAGTTACGCGATTCATCGCGTGCCCTTACTACTCTCCATTTACGAGGTCCGGACTTTCGAAGAAGGACTGAACGAAGAGCCGGACGAGCTCAAGCCCGGCCACCTTGTGGACATCCAGAAGCACGTCCCAAAAAGTTCCCGAGCATGTGTTATGGAACTTCTGTAAATTGGACTGTATATCGACAAGGAACTGCGTCCTTCTCACCCACTTATATCTCCTCGAACGTAAGACTTCTTGTATAATACTCCGGAGCCTCGTACAAGCTGACAGCCCTGGGAAGGAGATATTCTTCGAATGAGGTCGATGACAACCTGCGCATGAGTCTCGTCGGGCTCGCAAGAATGTCACAAGAACATGCCGTCGCCTGCCGTTATGAGAACGATGCATATGTGCTAACGAGCCGGAGCAATCATCCGTGATGGAACGGCCTGGCGAAAGCTTTAAAACTGGACGTGAAGATTCGTTCCCCAGAGCGTTCGACCACCATTGACATGCTCTATCCGCTTATCTATGCTGTCGTGTCCGCTGCGGTGCTTTACCTCCTTTACCAGAGGTTCCAGCGGCGCATCTCTATTTCGCATATCAGAGGTCCTCCCGCTGCCTCTTGGCTATATGGTTAGTTCAAATGGGCTCTTACATAACGTGCAGCTACTGAGACGTCTAACAGGGAATTGGCTCGAGCTAATGGATTGTCCTGCTGCTGAGGTACTGCCATCTCTGTTCCTCCTTTCTTCTACTCACTTTCCCCAGACCGACTTCCGCTGGCAAGCAGAATATGGCGGGATCATACGCGTTACGGCGCCACTTGGGGTAAATCTCTTGACATTTTTCCATTCCATTCCTCTCATACTCTTCCTTAGGAAAACCGCCTCATGATCAGCGATCCCAAGGCCATGCAATATGTCTATCACACGGCCAGCTATGGGTTTCTCAAGCCTGCCGGTCGTCAATCTATCTTCAGATCACTTTTTGGTCCTGGATTGACGAATGTCGAAGGTCAGTAATGACGGGCGGAGAGACGTGTCTCTCGTTGACGAACTCAACTTAGGCGACGACCATCGGCGTGCACGCAAGATCATGCTGCCTGGCTTTGGTGGCCCTGAATCTCGGGCGTACTTGCCTATCTTCTTTAGTTCAGTCGGAAAGGTAATGATAGGCAGTTTTCTTGGGGAAATGATTCTGATTTCGGTTATCAGGTGGCTCAGAAGTGGGAGGACATGATTGCCGCCGATGAGAAACAGACGACTGTTGTATCCATCCCGCATTGGTTGTCGCGTGCCGCTTTGGATGCGATTGGCGAAGGCTAGTGGCAACCACAGGAATAAGCTGGACTGCAACTCATCCTATCCACAGCCGCATTCGATTATCAGTTCGGCGCTGTCGACGACTCGGGAAATGCCTTGGCCGAGAGCTACAATAATATGTTGTGCGTAGACCTTGTCATTACACGGACATTCTTAACAATTTTATAGCTTCGACATGTTTGGTATCCCAACTCCGAGTTCTATACTCTCCATTGGTATGATAGACGAGATCCCATTGGGGGTGACGAACTTTATTCTGAAATACTTGCGACCTAAACGCCTGTCTCGTGCGGACAAGACTACCGAGCTGTCAACTGAAATCTCGAGGACGCTGGTCGAAGAGAAGACGGCCGCACTTTTAGCAGACAAAGGTCGGCGGGACGTTTTGTCTTTGTTGGGTTCGTATCTCATTCCTTATATGATTTGGCTCTCATCTGGCGCGTTTTAGTCAAAGCTAACCACTCGGAGAATCCGAAGGCCAGGTTAGTGGAGAAGGAACTACTCGGCCAGATGAAGTATGCCTCATTCCTTGATTCACCTCGTTTGCTCACCAAGTCCTTCCAGTACGATAATTTTGGCAGGCCACGAAACGACGGCAAACACGCTTTCATTCGCTTTCTATGAGCTGTGCAAACATCAGGATATTCAACGTCGACTTCGAGCTGAGATACGCTCCATGGGAAAGACAGGCGCTGATTACACTTCTTCTGACTTCAACAACATGCCTTATCTCACGGCTTTCGTCAAGGTCAGCTTCCACTCACAGCTACATGGACCATTAACTAACGGCTTTGTTCTGCAGGAGACTCTTCGTTTCCACCCAATCGTTTACAATACGTTCAGAGTTGCTGCCGAAAATCACGTTCTTCCACTACTCAACCCCATCACGACTGATACTGGCGAAGTATTGAATAAACTACCCATCCCGAAGGGCACAAAGATCATCACGTCCGTCGCTGCTTACAACAGGTTTGTCGCTGTCTTGTTTCTCCTGCAAATGTCAAATGCGTCTTTAGGAATCAAGTCATCTTCGGCGATGATGCCCACGTCTTCAATCCCGATCGTTGGCTGAGGAAAGATCCTCCGAAGAGCCTTGTCTCCTTGGGTGTCTACGGAAGTCTGTGAGAGCGCTTTATCGCTGTGATGCTGAAGTACCTGGTGTCTGACTCCTTGACAGATTCACTTTTGTCGGAGGTTCCCGTTCCTGCATCGGCTGGCGCTTTGCGTTCGTATTTTACCCATTTGTCTCTGGTAGTACTTGCAAGCTCATTGTCTATGATGTAGCGTCCTGGAGTTACATGCCTTCTTGACCGAGCTCGTCGGCAAGTTCGAATTTGAGTTTACCGAAGAAGGCGGTGCCAGTGCCTTTCGTCGCGAAGCATGCCACGTCATGACGCCAACGATGGAATCTGACAGAGACAAAGGCTCTCAGCTCCCTGTCAGAGTTAGGATGGCGGGCGACGAAGAGGCTTGAATATGAGGTAGGAATCGAGGATAGCCTAACATTGTTTTAGCATGCACTATCTCTTCTCCGTGATACTTCAGGGTTCGAGTTGAGTAAAGTCTATTTCATACTGCAAATATCAGAAGATGTAACCCCAAAAGGGGGGTAAATAAGGGAAGGAGGAAGTGTGGCGCTGTTCACGAAGAGGAGTGCATGCTCTCCAAGTAATTGCGTTACAGGACCGGAGCAGGAATGACCAATGGAGAAGGTGATTATCAATCTCAACTACGACTAACAATTAACCACTCTACCAGCGAGCCGCCACGTCGTCGGCCCGATTTCCAAGTGTGTAGGTTTGGCGTAAGTCCTCGTATGGTGCGTGAGAAAGGATTACATAAACAGGTATTGCTGGTTTTCTTTCCTCCCATCGTGTGTGAACGTACCCCATAAACTGTGCATGAAACCAAACGCTGGTATCTCTCTCTCGGACGTTATACCGGTCCTCGTACACCGTCTATCCGATGAAGCGTTGGCATCTGCGCGAACATTCACGGACGCCCGCATGGACTCCCCGCCTGTGTTAGTAGAAACGGTGCGACGAGCTTTCAAGTCATGCAAGCATTTATTCGTCGCCAACCCATCAGGATCCTGTAGGAGACATTTATCGCAAGTGCGATAGATACGCGTCGGCGCTTTCTACGACAATGACCCCCTGGTGATGCTGGTTGTGTCCGTCGGGTGTGGCGCATAGTGTCCTCGTGTGTTGTCCGCGGATGTGGTGGCATATGAATACATCGCCGCCCCCGGGGCCCGAGATTCATTTTCGCATCCTGGATACCCACGTTCTCACTAGTATTGATCTACTCATCGTCATCGTGCTGCTGGAAGTCGCACTCCGTGTAATACGCGACTATGAATCGAGTTCATGTCTTATCAATATCTGTTATTCATGGATGTGTTGCCCTTCTACTGTAGCTTTGAATTGGCGTCCCGTGGGAGGAAGAAACCGAAATTATATGATCTCAGGCTTACGCCACTCAACCGCGTACTACAGTACTTATAGTTACTTGGCCGGGGGGCGAAACTAAAAAGAATGAAGCCTGCATGATATCGTCCTCGAAAGCGTATCCCGGTTGAAACCGGACAAGCAAGAGAGGAAGAAGGGATCGCATACGCCCACCGGCGATCTTCCCCGCTAAAAAGCAACAGTGACGAAATACCATATAAGCTTCAGTACAACCGTTTGGCTAGACTTGCTTCGGTTCGCCTTACCACTGGAGTTATCAAAAACCCCGGCCGTGACGAGTACAAGTTCGCCCTACCTCGCAGTGGACAGGGCAATGAATGTATAGGAGGAATCGGAAGTGTTGAAGTCGAAACAACGAGTAGATCACCAGAATCTGTTGACAGCAACATACTAACAATAAAAAGGTAATTACTTAGAGTGTTACAATATTACAAACTTGATTCCGCCTGCGCTAACGAACTAGCTAAGGTAGTTGTACCCTGACGGAGCGTATAAGTATAGGCAGAAAAAATATCCGCTAACTTCATGTACCACGGCTTAACTGCCAGGCTAGGCCGGACACAGTGTGCTGCACACAAACAGAGTCAGTCTCAATATCAACCCGAACAAAAAGACTGCAGGCTACTGGAGGTGAACCGGGAATCCCGAAGAAGGAAGAACAGGATGGCGGTCTCCTGCCCTGGCGCTCCAGAACATTGTCCCCCCTCTGAGGATGAATCAAGATGAGTCCGCGAAAAGCCGCACTCAAAAAATACGAATCCTTCACAGTGGCAGTGGCAGAAGGTAACCGCTACACCACCTCTGCCGCTAATTTGCTAACCAGAATGCTCCAAGTGATAGGCAGGAATGCCGAAGCCTAGACGACACACAATGAGTATGACATAGCAAGGGGTGTCACTGTGGGCAGCGCTGGAGGATGGAAGAGCATTGTCGTCCGAACCAATCCCCGGCATGCACCCTCCCAGCCCTCTCCGCTGCGCATGACGGACAAGACGGTGCCGAGTCAGGCCGCCTCAGGCGAAGAACACCTGCTAGCTGCATGAAATTCTTCATCGACGGATCCAAGAAAAGCACTACAGACATATCTACAGCTGCAGGCAACCGTGCTTCCTTACTTGAATGATGGGCGCTTACCACAGCAACCAAAAACTTTCTCAATCCTGACAGTACTTATGGGCAACAGCTTAACCGTTAGGTTACACTGGCCGCGGATACCTATGCCTGAGAGTCAGAATACCATCCCAAATAAAAAGGACTGACTTGCCGAGGTGACATTGTCACCCCGCCTACTAAGCTTCAAAACGCCGGTCCACAGTGAGCAACAGTCATTGTGAAGAAAAGAAATTCAAGAGTGTTCAGAATTCCGGTTACGGTCGCCCATTAAATTCAGCAGACAAACGAGAGGGATGCACAGACGAGAAGACGAACACAGCGCATCATCAGGACGAAGATTAAGAGTGTGAAGGGCGAAAGAAAGGAGATGAGTGCTAAGTGCTTGGTGCAGAGTAAATGATAGTTGTGTAACAAAAGATTTCAGAACTCCTCTGGTGGTTTACGCGCTACAATATGCCGTTAGGCTAGATGGGCGACGGAGATCTACTACGAAAAGACAGAATCAATCTGAGTCGCAATAGGATCGCGAGCAAGAAACTCACATCTTGTCCTGGCCAAGCAATAAAAGACATAGCAGGGACTGCATGAATGGACGAATGTGCGGCTGGCGGCCGATAACAGCAGGCGGTACGTGTCTCCATTCCCGCCATCAACATGTCGCGGAAAGTCAGACCCCAAAAATACACATTGACACCGTTCTGTAATATGACGGACGGTAAGCAAACCGCTGCACTACCTCTGCCGTCCATGGTGGAAACAAGCACGCCTGGAACAACACCAAACCCAGACCCGGGTCGTTGCTCGGAAGGCGTATAAAAGAAAACTCAGCTCGTCGCGAAGACGTATAGAGAAAAATGAATATACACGTGAGGGAGGATGAGAGGCTTCAAGTTAACGTAGCAGAAAAAGATTGACGATGGTATGCGGTACTACAGCTCGCGCTTTAACCGTTAGGTCACGCCGGCTACAGCAGGTACCGGCAGACAGTCAGTTTGGGATCCCGAATGAAAGAACTGAGTTGCCGAGGTGACACTGTCCATCCTAGGAAGAAAGGAGAAGAGGAGAGTCTAAGAAATTGGTTGGCCGAAGCTGCGAGGAGTACCATCCACGAGAAGTCGCGCCAAGATCTCCATAAATTAAAACATCAATTCCCAATCGCGTACAGCTTAGTACACGCGAGAGTTAAAGCAACGTTGAAACTCGGGAAGCAGAAATACAGGCGGGAAGTGTGAAGATGGAGGGAGGGCGCCCTGCGATGACGGGGTCCTCTCTGTCTGCCATCATCTTCTCCTCGGGGCGTGCACAGTCGAGATGGCGGGAGGACATGGTGGCAGAGCTATCTCCTCTTCCTTCTGCCCCCTCTTCTTCACACTTCCGCAGTGTCGTCGTTCACCTTGTCGCTGTTGAACAGAGGAATCTGCAGCGAGCGTAAGGCGGGAATGAGCGATAACCGCAGTCGACGACGTACACCACGCCGTTGATAGTGAGCGACATGTCGGCAATGACAACTTGGCGACTGGGTGGTCCGCCTGGGAATTTGGGCGGCGGGCCTTCCGCCTGCGCGCTGGTCTCGCGACATGCATCTTCGATCTCCTTCGTGCTGGTGAGGAATACTAAGATGTCGACAAGTCTCTCCGTACCCATCTGCCCATCTCCGCATTTCATCCTTTCTCCTCCCAGTACTCCCGCTGACGCACCTCCAGACACGCGCTCTCGGCTAATGGAGAGACGCGCGAATGTCTCAGTCTGCTCAGATGGTGCCGGACAGAAGCGAGCGCGAACCACGGTCTAAATGGCAAATGCCAGCATGCAAAGTCCGGCGTGTCCTGAGCAAACAAGATGGCGTTGTTTTTGAGGTGGTTATAAACACGGCGGAGCGACGAATGCCTGACAAGCGCCTCTCCACCGAAGAAAGTGGTGACTACCACGCCATCTCCCGAATCGCGTGTCCTTTCTCGTGCGGTGCTCGCTAGTGAAGATCATACCGTCGACTTTTCGCTGGAGGAACGCTTCAGAGCCGACGGTCCAAGCAGCGTTAATTTCAGCCATGACAGCGGAAGGACAGAGTGCTCGTAATCCCGGTCCGGTGTTCCGCGCTACAAATCAGATATTCTCCAGTCTGAGTGATTATACGTAGACTCGCTACCAGTCGCACGATGAACCTCACCGCAATGTTTGGAACTTGGGCGAGGGGGAGATCGATCAGGGTTTGTTTGGTTGTTGTTTGTCTAGGGCGTGAAAAGCGCAGCCACGTGGAAGAAGCGGATGGACCCGAGCCTAGATTATACGACATTTGCGGGAATCGATATTCATTGGGTTCAAATTCATTGCCAGATCTAACAAAAAATAAAGGATCAAGACTATACCTCCTGGTACTAGCTGCAGTCCGACCGCTAGGCCAAACTCGCTCGGTCATCTAGCTTAATTATATGTAGTCTAGGACTTTCAAGAACAAAGGGCCATGATAAAAGTACTATTCAAAGCTGCCTACTACTGCGGCAGCAAGTGAGCTACTACCCCAGCACCTGCTTCATACTTCGCGTCAACTTGAAAGTGGCCAAGACCGAAAAGTCACTGTAGCACGTAGCCGATGGCTGACCTCTTTGACAGGAGGGATTGCCGTGCACCAAAAACATTTCCATGCTATGGCAACGTTGAGTCAACCAGTGAGCCACGGACGCGTTGATTCAAAAAAAAGACAGGGGAAGACTGGAATGAGTGAAGTTCAACCGCTACGTCAAACTCGCTTCCCTGGGTAGGAAGGCTCAATGATGATGAGGGTGGAAGCTGAGCGCTGAGGGGCGGAAGAATATACTTACCATCATTATCCTCATGGCAGCTACTAGGATGGAGAAAGACCCGTCCAGTCTGCCAGACAATTGAAGCTGGTCCAGTAACATGATGCATCCTGTGAAAGCTCCTCCACAACGAAGTGTAGTAACCAATCCAGTCAGCGGGAGGAAAGCGCTACAGACGGCGCGCCCTTCCTCATACGTCGATGTGATAGCCAGATTGTGCAAGTCCAAGTGCCAACATCACGACGGCTTAGGTGAGAGTTCGACTTTCCGCTCACTGTCCATCCGTTGCCGCAGAGGACGGCTAGCGTCAGATAGCATCAGAATGCTCAGAAGGAAATAAAGTACGGGATGCCGGTTCGGTTCTCCGCCCCTCAAAGCCTGCGAATCACACCATCGTCCGCTGCCAATCTATGTATAGGCAAGATGGTGGCGAGCGTGAGGTTCTCGAGTCCGTCCCGGTGGATGACTCCGAGACAAATCCCAGATGCTGCAATCCGTATTCATCGGCGTGAAGAGCGAGGAACACGAAGTGGAGGCAAATGGCAAGAATTATACACGGTGACAAGACGAACGCAGTGCACCACCAAGTTGGAGATGACGAGCGCGGAGGGATCATCAAAGCCTAATCCGTATAGATATTCAACAGGAGAGAGAAGATGATCAGGCACACTGAGCGCGTGCAAGGGAGGAGACGGGCGGAAGAAAAGCTGAGTCTTTCTGGATTTTGACTACTATGCGCTGCTGCTTGACCGTTAGGCCACACCGGCTGCATACAGAGTCAGTTAAGGCGAAACTGTGATGGCACAAAAGAACTAACCTCTGTACGAGTCACGTTCGAGCGTGAAAACTCTGTGAAGCAAGAAGGTGATGATGGCGCCGGTGATGGAGTGTACTCAGCGCGTGAAGATGGAAAGAAGCGAGGAGTATCATCCACACTGCATTGCGCGTCG
>JADNRX010001129.1:0-14045 GCA_015501595.1 Hymenopellis radicata | reverse complement strand
ATCCCTTCTCCGTCCTTCCCGACTTCTTCGATCGTTCCGGATGCGCACTCCAGACGTTCACTGTCATTATGCGGGGTCGATATGAAGGAGGCATCTACAAATTAGCTACTATGGAACCCACGCTTGCAGACAGTTTGGTTAGCGCGCTTCATAGCATGAAGGACTTGCGAGCGTTGCGCGTCAATGAAGCTGAGTCGGGGACTGTCGCTATTCAATGAACGGCTTTCCGGGAGATGCGAGGCCATCTTCTACCAGCACTTACATCGCTGGAGATGGTGTGGGCGAAGAGCGTCAACCAGTAGATGCTCTGATCCCCATGCTCACTTCGCGGGTGGGCAAGGAGGTGCAGGGATGGGCACTCTATCCTCCGTCGTCCTCGGCGTTCGGAATGAGGTGCCCTTCGAGGTGACGTGCTGGACTGTATGGCGAATCTGCGACAGCAGGGCATTCGGGCGACTCTTTGGTAGGGACAGAAATAGTTGTAGTACCCCAAGTAGCCGACTCGACCAACACTGCTACTGAGTGGGCGGTGCGTAGGGATATGTAGACAGTCGACTTCGAGTAGCTTCAATCGGACTATTTCGCGCAACTGATTTCCGTATGAATGGTATCCTCAAACCGTACTTACGAGTCACGCTGTATGGAGTCAGCAAGTAGTGGGAAACCGCATTCAAGGTACTGACATGAATCATGTCTTCCCTACGCGTCCTTTCAGATGTGACGAGCGTGGTGTTACAGTCTCCACCGTCAGTCAAGTAGTAGGCCGACGAGCTTAAAGCCGAATGCCATCCCAAATTTCTCTCTCTCTCCTCGTCGGCATTCTCGTCAGATCCCCCGCCTCAGTTTCAGTGTCACACAGACTCGCAGGACCATAAACTATCTTATTCCTGAAATAGATTTGACCATCCGGATGTCTCACCGGTTAAGAAGGTGAGCGCAGAGTAGATGGTCTACTTATTGTGATGATACATCCCATCTAACCAACATCCAGCATAGCAATAATTCGCTCTCAAGAACTGCTTATGATTTGACTAAGACCTCCTCGTAAGCCAGTACAGTGGGTGACTGTCTACAAACGCTACTCTCAAGCATACTACTTGAATAACAGGTCATTGCGGCCGCGCTGTTGTAGCATCTGTACAACAACTACCAGCACGTCGCTTGAACATTCTTCTGTCGCAAACCCCGCATGCACTCCAAAACTTCCGGTTTAAGGTTACCCCCATTACGAATGCCGAGGACGACAGACGAGAGAGTACCATCGGCGCGCGAAGAGAGCGCAGTGAGCAGTTCTCTGTCGGGCTGGCGATCCTCCGCCCAGACTAACTCGACAGACGTCAACTCGGGTAAGAGGATATTGCCAAGCAGCTCTCGGGAGAACCTTTCGTTGAGCAGTGGTGGCCCCGACCCAGCTTCGACGACTTGTAGGTGGTTTAGATGGCCCATGTTGTGGAGCAGATCAACCAGGTCGTCTGCCAGCTCCGTACGCTGATTATCTCGACCCTCCTCGAGCAGTACAACAAGACTCAACGCATTTAGTGTGCATCGTGAACGTGCCAAAAATCCAGCAAGGACGAGAAATTGGTCCCTCCAACGGAAGGACCCCGCGTCGATGATCGAAAGTTCTTTGAGAGAGGGGATAGCAATGGCTTTGAATAATGTAGATGTACACCGGTCCCAATAGAGCCCATCAAGGATGAGGGAAGTGACGTGTCCGGTAAACACGCTGTTATAAGGCCCAGGGGAGAAATCCGCTTCTGTGGGTAACGTGGTGATAATAATTGTTCTGTTCTCGCCGTCCGGGAAGTTGTCAATGAAGATCGAATTAGCGGCCAACAGTCGATTAGCACGGATCTGCCGTAGTTGTCTCCAAGGTAAGCCCGAGTACATCCACAATAAACCTACACTCTCGTCACGATCAACAAGGGTGAGGGAGGACAGCAATGGGGCTTGGCATAAGATGCGAGGCAGATCATCCATCTGGGGATGATGTGTTGCCAAGGTAAGCGACTCGAGGAGAAGCGGAAACTTCTGATTCGAGCAGTGATTGTCCAAGAGCTCGAGATCCGCTTGCTTCATATGGAAATCCGCGACCTTCCATTGGGGGAAAGTCGCGAAAATGGGCTCCACGAGCCTGTGGGCACTAGTAGTAGTACGAAACCCGTAGTGATCTTCATAAGGAGTATCAACATCGTAGTCATCCAAGCAGGCACGCGCTCTGACAGGAATCTCCACTTTGACAGAAAGTGGTATTCCACCACATCGCTGAAGATAGTATTTGAACACCGGTATGCCATAGGCTTTGGAGTAAGGTGCGACGTAGATGTTCGTCCATAGAGTTGGTTTAGACATGGCAATATCGCGCCATTTAGAGCATACGAGACTGATGGAAAGTGGAGTTTTGTATTCCCATTCTTGAAATGATGTACACGCCGACGCGAAGATGACGACAAGGATTTCGGTAGGAAGCTGGCGAATAGGTGAGGATTGAATGTAGCGTGTGGTTCGATGAATATGTCCTTCTAGCTGTGCGTGGTGCTTCTTCAACGCATTGAGCATAGCCTCTACACGCTGAATCTCCTCCGCCAGAGTTGCTAGCTCAGCGATAGGGCTGGTCAAGCTGCCCTCTATGGCGCAAGAGTCTGTCTTCGAAGGGTTGCGGTAGGCTCTGGAGATATCCTCCTCAAACGGTAGCCGCGTGTACGGAGTCAGCGCAATTGAGGCGCGACATCTCGGGCACAGCTCAACGTGGGTTGTATTCTTGATGTTCATGGACAGCCTGATTAAATTTCCGTTAAAGTCAGCAGGAACAAAGTCAAATAGAAACTTACAGTATTATTATGTACCGGGAACGAATGAAGTCTCTTCCTGGCACGCGGCGCAGCTCGCTACAGCTACGATCCGTGTCAAAAATGATCTATATGGACAGCGCCACCAACGCACCTGTGGGTTGACCGCCTTGCTTCTCGAAACCGTCAATCACAAGTGATTTTGCTGGTGAATACGACGAAATTTGAGGAGATGATGGTGGTCAAGAAGAAGTCGTGGACGGTAACGTGATCATCACTGTTATGACTGCACCCAGTCTTATTATTGTAATACAACGCCATGGCAGGTATTTATTGTCTATAATTATGAGGGTCCAAAGATTAGAATCCAAGTACCGTACTAGACGCCGGAACCTACAACACTCTACAACGTCTACCAAGCACAATTTGCTGTCCTGTTCGCTGGTAGTATTAAGAATCCTCAGCAGTATCTAAATTTCTGAATACTACCAAAGCGTTGCACTACGAACATTCCGTTGCCGTAAATCCTACATTCATTCTACGACTTCCGAACCAAGATTCCCTCCGTTACGGACGCCAAGGACCAACAGATGAAGGGATAGAGCGTTGTGTGACGACCCCGGTAGCAGCGACACTCCATAGGCCATCTATACTAGACGACGCTAGTAATCGTAAAAATCTCAACAATCTATTATTATCTGTGTGTGTCCGATTAATCCCAATTTTTCATGTACTACAAGCGAACTTCACAGAATACTTCAAAGCCAGCGTCCTGCCTTAACCGACGCTGCGAACGATGGTCGTTCTCGACAGAGCGAGAAGGCGTTTTGAACGCAACGCCATCCTTTCTCCATTAGTTCGTCCGCAGTGTGAGCAGGCTCAGGCCCAAGCCTGGCAAACACCCCTACGCGAACCTCCACAGCAAGATCTTCTCTGCACAAGCACTTATCGACGGCGAAAGTAGGCGTGTCGATATCGTCGGACGACATGCTAGCAACGTTCAGATCCATCGTGATCTGGACGTGCTTGAGAGCCTGCAAACCACGTATCGAGCGCGTCGTGGAACGAAGCCATGCCCTACATGAGAGCCATGTCTGCCTCTCGCATACAATTTGAAGATGCAAAGTGCGAAGCACAGCGACCGAGCTTAGATCGGGCTGGAAGAGATCGTCGAAAGGAGGACCCGTCGCCCGCCACTGGAAGGTCAAGTGAACTATGTTGGGCATGCGCGCCAAGAATCGTTTCATGAATTCCGGATTGCCATCAACTGACTGGTCGCTCAGAATGCAACTGGAGTATATTTCGAGGGACGAAAGCTTGCTCAGCATTTCCGATAGCACTGGCATCAGAATCCAAGAGAGTGCTGCGTTGTCCTCGTCGAAGTAGACGGTGAGATGACGAGGGGAAGAGGGGATAGGCTTCCACTGTTGGGGGAGAAGAGTCTCCTTGACTCTTCGGCTCCAAGCCCAAGCTTGGAGAAGGAGTTCACATGTGCGGGGATAATATACTGAACAGTTCAGAAGCAGAATGACCAAACTCGGCGCATTGTTTGGGAACCCCATCTCTGAGGGCCAAGTAACGCTTTTTATACACAAACGTTCGAGATTTGGCATTTCGGAAATGAGAGAGTGAAGCGAGGCGGGACCGCCGTAAAATTTCGCCTCGTCCAAGACAAGAGTACGGACCGATGACAGAAGAGTTTGGAATGGGCGTCGAAAAGATGCCCAGTAGGACAGTGGAAACAAATCGACCTCTACGAGCCGCAATTCCTCCACCTCTGTGAAGTACCCCAGAACTGGGACTGTAACGCGTTCTTCATCCATCGCTCCCGGATTCGAAACTAGGAGCCAGGGGAAGAAATATCGAACATTAAGCCCGATATCTCTTCCGTTTAGAGTCAACGTGCGTATCCTGCGGGGTATTGAAGCAGGCACATGCGTTGTTAATAGCGGCGCCAACTGCTTGATGCAGCGTGCACGAGTGTGGCATGCGCGAGTGGCAACGTATGGATCGCGGCAGATGTTTATGGATAGGTCCTGGAATAAGCGGCGACGGGCGTATGTTAGAAATGCTTTGTTGACTAGACTGAGCTGGTAAAGAGACCGCGCGCCAGAGTCTTCAATAAGGAGGTCGACAATGTGGTGTATGAGCTCCGTGGGTAGACGTCCCCACATTGTTGCTGGTCAAGAAGGGATCAGGATGAGCAACGGCCATCGTCAGAGAAGGCTTATATGGCTCACCTGTGCAGTGTGCGCCCGCAAGACGCCCGATTCACGTCTCAAACACTGATTATGAGTCGCCACGCGAGAACCCGCCGACCATCAATTGACCGAGACCTTGCTGAATGAATGTGCGCTCAAGGACGGCATGGCAATCTGGGAGGTATAAGTGAGCAACGAACTCTATAAACATGTGACGAACTCTATAAACATGTGACGAACTCTATAAACATGTGGACGAACTTCCCGGCTACGTATGTAGAATTCGAGTAGAGTGTAGTATTCATGTAAGTAGAATCAGACGCTGCCAGGAATCAAACTCATCAACGGCCAAAGTACCTAAGCAGGCGCCACCTTACTGTACAACGTCCACCGCTTGGGATTCGAAATGGACACTACCAGCACGTCGCTTGAACATTCTTCTGTCGCAAACCCCGCATGCACTCCAGAACTTCCGGTCCAAGGTTACCTCCATTCCGGATGCCGAGGACAACGGACGAGAGACAACCATCTGCGCGCGACGAGAGCGCGGAGAGCAGTTCCCTGTCGGGCTGACGATCCTCCGCCCACACCAATTCGAGAGACGTCAACTCGGGTAGGAAGGTATCGGCAGACAGCTGCTCGAAAAGTCTCTTGTTGAGCAGAGGCGGTCCCAAATCAGCTTCAATGACCTGTAGGTATTTGAGATGGTCCATGACACGGAGCACATCAACCAGGCTGTCGGCCAAAGTCGGCTGCGCAGTCCTGCCAGGATAGGTGTCGCCATACCGGCCGTGCATGACAAGACTGAACGTATCTAGTCTGCAACCGGCATGCTCCAGAAACACAGGCAGTACGAGGAGCGGGTTGTACCAAATGGTGAAGATCCATTCGTAATCGCGAGAGATTACTGTGAGATCTTTGAGAGTGGGAATGGAAACGTTGCGAAGAAATGCACACAGGCCATCGGTCCAGAGCTGCGAATTAAGGATAAGGGTGGTGATATGGAGTGTGAACGATATCTGAGGGAAAAGGTAGAAATTAGCCGTCAAGCGTCCGTTAAGAACGAGTGTTCGGCTCTCTCCATCCTGAAAGTCCTTACTGAGATACCTCAGATTCGCCGCATTCTGCTGATCTGTCTGAACTCGTCGTAATTGTTGCCAAGGTAGTCGGGTATCTGTCCAAAACGAATCTTCGCAACAATCGAGAAAGTTGACGGTGGCCAACAATGGAGCATCTCTGAAAATGCTAGGTAGGCGAGGCGTCTCAGGAGCGTCCGTTATCGCCAACGTAAGGGACTCGAGAATGGGAGCGTCCAATTCCTCCATCAGGGGGAGCCATTGACCATCAAGATCTTCCAAAAGTTGGATGTCTGCTCCCTTCATATGGAACTCGGCATGCTTCCACTGAGCGAAGCTCACATAAACATCGCCCATAACGTCGACATGATACTCGTAGGTTTCTTCATAGGGAAGATCATCATCTCCATCGTCATCATCCGAATCAGGGTGGTCTCTGGCGGAAACTTCCACCTTGACAGAAATTGGGATCCCCCCACATCGTCGGAGAAAATGTTCATAGACGGGCATGCCACAGGCGCTGGAGTACGGCGCAACATAGATGTTCGTCCATAAAGCAGGTGTAGAAATGGAAATGTCGCGCCACTTAGAGCAGACAAGGCTGATGGAAAGCGGGGTTTTGTATTCGTTCTCTTGAAAGGAAGTACACGCCAAGGCAAATATGATACCAAGGACTTCGGTAGGAAGCTGGCGGACGGGGGAAGACTGAATGAAACGCGTGGTTCGATGGATATGCCTCTCGAGATGGGCGTGGTGCGTCTTCAGCGCACTAAGCAATAACTCGACACGCTGAATTTCCTGGGCCAGCGTCGTTAACTCGGCGGACTGGTCGGTCAAGCTGCTCTCTATGGAGGAGGAGTCCGTTCTCGAAGGATTGTGATTACGCTCTAGCGAAGTCCCCTTCAAAGGGCAATATATATGAGGTCAGCGCAATTGACGCGCGACATCTTGGGCATAGCTCTACGTTGGTCGTCGTCGTGGTTTCCATCGGAAATCTGATTCGATTTGCATTGAAGTAAGCGGTAAAGCAGTCCAAATCAAGGCTCACAGTGGACTCTTGTTTCCTGGGGACCAATGAATTCGAAGTGACTGGCAGCTGTTACGCACGGCTGGCCGAAGCTATGCCATCCTTGTCAACGATGAATCTGTATGTACAGCACCACCAACGCACCGTTCGTAAATCGTTTCCTAACGTGGCCGACGCTAACGTTGAAGGCAGTCTCCAAGTGCCCAAGCTGATGATGGTTCTTGACAAAGACCTTCCGGCTAAGCCGGGCCGAGCCTGGCCGTTACCTTGTCTGATCTTCCCCTTTGGAAATAGACTTGACCTATTCTTTGCTTGACGCTACTACGACTTGGCTACGACCACGAGGCCGGCATCTCCTTCCGCGTTGAGCGCGAATGTATTATCTCCATAAACACAACAGATTTAGCTGAACTTGTAGACAGCCCGCTCCTATGTGAGGCCCTCACCATGCTCTTCCACGAATGGTCGGCTTTCTACAGACTCTCCTATGACTTTGCCGTTCGCCACTGTCTCGAAACCGTCTGGATCCTCTGATATTATTTGATAACCATCGCACAAGCGAACGCCGGCAAATCTTGTGCCCAGGGGAGGTGTGCCTGTCGTATATAAAGCCACCCTCCTTCGCTGAAACGGTATCTACCTCTTTCCTCTCCCCATCAACCAAAACATATAACAAGGATGGTCCCCGTCGCTCTTTCTATCGGTGCTATATTTGCAGTCCAGGTATGTACACGAAACAAAGTTAAACCTGTGTATCGACTGAAGCTCGTAACACCAGCTGTTTCTGCTGCTGTAACATCCCTCTATTTCCCAGGCTTTGATCCACAATCGCTCAGCGTCGACGTTCTCGGCGTAGAAGGCGACAAAACCACGTACGCCGTACAGAAGGGTGTTTATACCGACTCTTTGGAAGACGAATCGGGTTTCGAGGGAACAGGTATGTGTAGCCGCTCTTCCGTTAATTACATTCTCATTGGTGTCTACTTTTCTACGTACAGCAACTCTCGTAGAGGGACCAGACTCCGCCTACTTTACCTACGTATTCCCGGACTCGTCAGAGCCTTTGACACTCGGGTATGACTGTGCGCTCAAAGATGGCCTAGCTATCTGTTCGGGCGTCCAAGATGGCACCACGTATACTGAAACGGAGACTGCACTTGGATTTGAGGTGGCGATTGGGACAACAGCTGTAGTGACCGGAGATTCATCAGCTTCCGCCACCCCGACCTCGGGAGGTGTAGCCAAAACCGGAACATCCAGTTCTACTGCCTCGGGCTCTCAGAGCACCACTGATGCAGCTGGAATGCTCGTAGCCTCTTCCAGACTTGCTATTGGTGCTACTGCTGCCGTTCTTGGCTTTATGTTCTTGTAACGAGTACCGAAGCATCTTGTCATTCTTTTCGTACAACTTATCGTTATTTTCTGGGGTTTGAGTTGTTTATCAAGTGTGGTTCGTTGGTTATCATCATCGCTTCTATCGGAACCTTAGCGCTGAGTGACGATTCGACGTGTAAACGCCCTGTCCAAAATGTCCGACATGTCGATTGAATTTGCAGCCAGAGCAAAGATATAGAATTGAACGCGACAAAACTTGGTCATCGTACCGATCATCTATAAGCGTTGCATGACCGTTTTTTATCAAGTCCACGGGCAAGTCAGACGCAGAAATAAAGCGGTCGAGAAGAAGATCGACCGTCTACAGGCGCGTGGAGACACATGCACAAACAACGCGTCTTGATCTCTTACCACCACGACCTCCATGCGCTTTCGAGTACAGGCGGAGTCTCCTCTGCCAGTTACAAAGGCCTGGTTCTCATGTACGGACAACGAATCAATAACCAACTTGAAAAAGTCGCTCTGTCACACCATTCCGACTTTTCTGAGCGCGAAAACCAAGTCAGAAAGTCTAACATTGGAATTGGATGGCTTTGAGCTCCTGGAGACCTTGGAGACTGGTAGTATCGTCAGAGAAGGTGACCTGATTATTGTAAAACAGAAGGGAAGTCTGCTAGGTCTGAAGAGAAAAGCAGGGCCAACAGGTATCTTCTTGTTTTCATCCCTTTGAGCAGCGTATTGACATTATTCACAGCTGAAAAATCCGCCAAAAAGGCCAAATATACGCATTCATCCTCCTCGTCATCATCGTCCGATTCGTCCTCATCCTCGTCCTCATCCTCCGATGCATCTTCTTCAGACTCTGAATCTGACAGCAGCTCAGATGGTCCGCCAGTCAAACAACCCTTTGGTAGAAAGCCACCGCAACCGTTACAGTCGTGAGTGTTCTCTCATATCCTTGAATACCCGAGTTATAACACGGTGACTGTAGTAAAGTAACGCCCAATCAACACCACGTCCCACCTGGTCAAGGATCGCACCAAACCCGTAGCCGAAACATACGCCGTCGGGTTAAAAGGCAGCACGAGCAAGCACTAGCCTCAGGGATACCCTTCGAGACCCCGCCACCCCCACCGAAAAACCTCTCAACTACGAATCTCCAACCGCTAGGTGAACCTAATGGCGACAGCGCCCTCAATCTGTCGATGTTCTCGCTCGGGAACAAGAACAAGAAGAAAGGGTACAAGCAAGCCTTGGAGAAACCCGCGACTGCAAAGATCGTGTTCGATTCAGACGAACCATCATCCTCGATATCTACACCTCCGCCAAAATCCGCGCCCACACCATCGTTCCCTTTCGCTCAGCAGCAGCTCATCCCTCCGTCGGAGAGAGAGGATCTGCCGAGTAACATGTTTGTTACGAGTGTAGACGTCGAGGAGGGTATGTGGAGTAAGACGAGGAAGAACAAGAAGAAAGCGAAGGATGAGGCGGCGGTATACGTCGAGGACGCTAATCTCGATGCCGAGATGGCGAACGGAGCCGTGTCTTTGGATTATGGCGATCCTGCACATTCACCAGAGGAGCGTTTGTGGAAACATGCCGAAACGTCGTTTGAGCTCAAGTCACCGGCTGCATCTACTGATGTCCAGGTCGGCGGGGTGCTAGCCTGGAAGGTATGTGAGCTCACGCTATACTGTACTCAACCACTTATGCAGACCCCTTTGTAGGAGCTAGCATTGAACCCTGCAACATTCTCTCCGGAAATTATGCTCACCCTCGCGCGCGTTGTTGCTCTTGCGGAAGATGGATGTACGGTTCGGAAGCTCGCGCGGCCGGGGTATGATGTGGAGGAGGAACCGCTGGACGAGACGCTGTCGTTTGGAGATATGGTTGCGCAGAGTATGCGGTTCATGGCTGGTTCAGCGTCATGAATCATTCGCTGTTCCTCAGCAGGTTAGTACGGGGCTGTCAATGCGGTATTTGCGCCAATCGGCGAGGAGATTTTGTCCGGCGACTAGCGGAACGCTCTTATAGAAACCCCTTCCTTGTGCTAGTCCTCAAAACACTGTTAAGAGTCAAACGGTATGCCGCAGCCTTAAGGACGTTTTAGCTGTAAAATTCCATGTTCATCAAGCCGTGTATATTGATAGTGATCAATGATCACGTTACCGTTATCCGCTTTGCTTTCAACCACCATCATCGCTGCGGCTGTCTGTTTTCCTGAAGGCTCTAAGTGGAACATAACAGTCTTCTGGTGCTCGCAAGGGTGTGAAGGGACGACTTTAGTGCGTTCGTGACATTTACAACCACCACTATCTACTGATTCAACCTCCAGCAACTTGTGCTACATCTGGAAAATGCATGTTGTCTATGTAGTTCTACAGTAGTCCCATATCAACTATAGCACTCATAGGTTACCCCCCGTTATATAGAGCTCCATAGAGCGGGCATTTCTACCATAGTTCCCGTGCCTGTTACTATGACACTATGGTGATACGGCGCTACAAGCACTATAGCCCTATAATGATACATCAATGCTATTCTGAAAGATCCTCTTTCGGGGTCAATGGCATTCTGCTGGGTACCTATGCATTCAAATCCCCCGTTCGGGCCAGCTGATTTCTTCGCTACATGCTTTACTGCCAAGGATGGAGAGTAGGAGAACAAAGCCATTGCATTCAAAGATATTACAACAAAGCCTAACTACGACAGAGCATCGGACATGAGTGTGGTGACATAGTAGACTATGTACAGTGAAGCCGTCTAAGCAGCTGGTATGGCTCGCACAGGTCTTGGTCCTATGCCGCCGCGTAAGGATCAGCGCGGGTACTATCTGGACCATGGACCGTGCCCGTACCCGCGGCGTGTACCTGTAGGTATGGGTCAAGCGTGAAACCACCGGGTCGTGGGTACCCGCGGGCCTAGAGATGGCTTTTTCGTGCCCGCCGACGACACCCGCGCAATTGCTCGGGTGCCATCGACGTGCACGACACACACCGTTCACCAGAGCCCCGCATTGCCCTGCAGATCATGGAGGTGCCACTGTAGCCCATGTATTCATCGATGGTTTCCGAGTCTTCGTTGATGTTGATCAAGGCTTCGTCGATTGGTCCTTCGGGTCCATGCCTGATGCCGTAGTGCTGCAGCAATGTTAGCAAAGAAAAGGATGAAGGAGTAGTTGAACTCACCAGCTGTACTTGAGATTGCGAGGAAGGGCAGACATAGAGAGATATGCATAGCCAGTCCCCATGGTTGAGTAAGCGAAGAGTAGTAGACGGATGTGCACAAGGAAATGCGAGGGCGTGTTGGAGTAGTGGATGGAGTAGTTATAGTACTTAAACGGATTGACGGACTTGACAAGAAAAATGAGACTGATCGTTCCCGGTATCCATGCGCGGCGGAGCGCCTGGTCCATCATTGCCTGTCGACATGTCATAAGTGATGGTGGAAGGCAAAAGACACTACTGCTCTACGGGTGCTATAGCACTATGATGGCTATCCCACGCTTAAAATCCGTGATTCCCGACGACTCGCCGTGACTGCCATCATTCTCGTGAAACATTTGTTTCTGTCTGAATTCTGTATCGCGCTGTAGCATCTGATAGAGCAAATAGAAAATAGAACTATGATAGAAGGTCCTCTGCTACGTAGTTCTATGTAGCCAGAAGGCATTTCCAGATGTAGTGCAGTTGTAGTGAGCAGACTGGCTTACTACCTTCGTACTCTATAACTCTTGTACGTCTTCCATTTATGTTTCTAACTTGGCCTCCTTGACATGTTCTGAAGACAATGACCTCCGTGGAATTGTGCCCGAAATGTCACGCCTCGGTTGCATTGACCTCATACAACTTTTCTTTTGAAAATGACTTCGCCAGAGCGTATCAGAACCCGCCTCAATCTGAGGCCTCCTGCATACACAAGAGTTTGGGGAACCCATCTGCCGACATCGCAGCTCTGGCGCAGGAAATCGAGCGCGTCGAATCGATGCTTATCGCGTTGAGAACGCACCACGCGCATCTCGACACGTACATTCAGCGGAGCACCCAGTATATCCGTTCATCTCCCATTCGCCGACTTCCAACGGAAGTCCTCGGAATCATCTTCGCGTCTGCGTGCACCTCGTTCCAGCGCAGCGAATACAAAACTCCGCTCTCAATCAGCCTCGTCTGCTCGAAATGGCGTGACATGGCGCTCTCTACGCCCTCGATGTGGACACACATATACATCGCGCCTCATTCGGGCGGCCTCGATGTGTACAAACACTATCTTGAACGATGCGGGCAAATCCCAATTTCCGTTAAGATCGACATTCCTTACACAGAGCGGCCCACATCTGACGAGTGTGACGAAAGCTTTCCATACGAGGAGACGGACGACTATCACATCGAGCTCGTTTCAGCTACCTACCGGAACTATGCTCAGTGGAAAGTTGCTGAGCTGTGTATGAATCACGATGATGTCAACCTCTTGGGCCGTCAGATAGCAAACCCGGAGTCCCCTGTCTTGGAGTCTCTCACATTGGTGAATGACGGGCCCGTTAACTACCTCGAACTCGACTTGTTGCATGAAGCATCTTCCCTAACCAGTTTCACAATACTGGATGGCGAGGGCAGCACTGTGGGCTTCGATTATTATGCTGATGCACTGCCCTGGCGCCAACTTCGCGAGGTCTGTGCTCAGAGTGACGTGTACAGTCTGATACACCGTCTAAACGATGAGCTCGAGGATGGCAATACTCGGACACTCATTCTCAGGCCACACCTTTATTGGATTAGCGTGCCACTCAACGTAACAGTACAGTTCATCTGTGTGTCTACCCTTGTGCTCGATTCTGTCATCTGGGCTAGTTCGCTACCAGCGTTCTTCCAATCCGTCACCATCCCCACCCTCGAAAGCCTCACAATGATGCCTCCCGACCCATCCGCGACATATAGACACTTCCTCCCGGTAGAGTGGACCAATCCCTTCTCCGTCCTTCCTGGGTTCTTCGATCGTTCCGGATGCGCACTCCAGACGTTCACTGTCATTATGCGGGGTCGATATGAAGGAGGCATCTACAATTGGCTACTACGGAACCCACGCTGGCAGACAGTTTGGTTACCGCGCTTCATAGCATGAAGGACTTGCGAGCGTTGCGCGTCATTGAAGCTGAGTCGGGACCGTCGCTATTCAGTGAACGGCTTTTCCAGGAGATGGCCGAGGGCCATCTCCTACCAGCACTTACGTCGCTGGATGGTGTGGGCGGAAGAGCGTCAACCAGTAGACGCTCTTATCCCCATGCTCACTTCGCGTGGTGGAGAAGGAGGTGCTGGGATGGGCACTCTATCCTCCGTCGTCCTCGGCGTTCGGAATGGAGGTGACCTTCGAGGTGACGTGCTAGACTGTATGGCAACTTTACGACAGCAGGGTATTCGGGCAACTCTTTGGTAACACAGCCTGAAATAGTTGTTCCAAGTATACTCTACCACGATTGTTAGTGAGTAGACAGTGCATATACATAGAGTGTTAGTTCACTGAGGAGATGTAATCCGAAATCGCATACTACAATTGTTAAATGGTTTGATATCGAATGCTGAGTTGAGTCGTTCATCAAAGCGGATGGCGTACATCCACATTT